>JAPYZL010123589.1:0-15746 GCA_030522825.1 Platygaster orseoliae
TTTCCCGCTGATTTCCGAGTACCCCAAAAAGGGGCTTTTGTTCCCGCATTCCATAGAAATAAAGTGGCCTTTTTTACGGATGCATGGGAAAAATATATTATTATTATTATTATAGCACTCAATAAAGTACTTTGGGAAACACTTCTCATTGAGAATAGGATTTTTTGAGAAAAGTTGATTGGGAAAAGTGTCCCCCTACCATAAATTTATAACCATACTAGTAAGTTTTTCAAGTCGTATGAATACTAAAAAAAATATGAAAAATGCACAATGTATTAGTCAAAACGAAATTCAAAACTAAGTGATTTGAAAAATACAAAAATCGCATTTAATTATATTTCACATAAAAAATGTGCTACTAATCCAAAAATTCGAAAACTTGACAAATCCCACTCCTGTAACCAGATTTTCAAAGAATAAATATTACAAAATCCCAACAACAAAAAAAAACCACTACCAAAAATGCCTTCTGTCCACACCTCTGTTTTAAATCAGTTCCAAACCATATTCTCCACATTTAATTTGCATTATTAAAATACCTGTTACTTTGTTTTACTTTCTTTCTTGGAAATTTCAATTCATCTTATACTGTGAAAAACAGAAAACAGTGAATCGACGTCGAAACGACGAGCAGACGTCGATTTCATGGGCCATGCTTTACGGTATTTTCAAGAGATCATAAAACGCCCTCGTAAAGGACTTTTCTATTTTTCCTGTTGCAGCGCCGATCCTCGCAATAATGGACGATTCAGGGAGGATCAAATCTGGAGAAAGACACTTGAAAGCCGGAAGCCCCCTAAGATTAAAGTGCGAGGTGAAGGACATTTATAATGAAAGTGTCACGTGGACCAGAGGCGATGAAACTCTCACAGACGACGTGAGGTTAGCAAATTTTTTATCTCCTCTGTATGTGGGCTAAGAATATCTACTTTTCAACGTATTTGTCGAAAAAAGCATTAAAATATTATGACTTTTGAAATACTACTGCAGGTTTTACAATATTATTGCAGATTTTGTTATTTTTATCTTGATTCTTACAATTTTGTACAGTTGTACAAATCTACAAAATGTTGCCAATTCAGAAGTTGCTTCAGTTTTTTAAACGATGATTTCGTTAGTTTATAAAAAAATATCAGACACGTATTTTTTTTGTCATATCTTAAAAATTGAAATGAAAAATTCACATATCTTCTTGAATGTTAGCTGTAAATAAATGTTTCTCTCTAGTAAAAATTGTGTGAACCGACAAAGAAATTTGTCGGACAGTAAGCGATACGTTTCGTATCGAGCGTTCCCCAAGAAACAGAGGTAAGATTAGTAAAGCGCGATAAAAAATGAACCATGCGAAAATGATTTGTTACAGCGAGAACCGAACGGGGGACGTTTTGGAGGGCCGAGAAGTGCAGGTTCTCGTGAGTACGCTCACGATTGAGAGAACCACGCCGAGACACGCCGGGAATTACAGCTGCGTAGTGCCGGAAAAAGCGAGGGCCACCGTGGCGGTGCACGTTCTCAACGGTGAGGCAACTACCATATTTCATCGACTCGTTGAAAAATGTGTTTCATTTCACTGTTTTCCTACAGAGCATTAAACTCTGATGGAACGTTATTCCAATTTCATCTCTGGTTTAACTCCGACCTGGGAGTTGAAATGGAGCATATGTAACGAGATGATTTGATTCTCGTGTATAGCGAGATCAAGAAAGTTCTGATATGATAAAAGCAGGGAATTGGGTTTGTATGGTGTGCAGATGGTGTAAAAATTAGATAAGTTGGAGGGTAATGATACAATTCGATGCAGGGAAGTGAGGTGAAATGGCAGATTAATGGTGTTTATTGCTGGCAGAGGATTTTTATTGTGGTGCATAAGTTGAGGGGTATTGGAATCTTGAAAATATTTTTCTTTGTCGTGAGAAATTTTGTATTTTTGTTTTTAGTGAAAAACAGTGTATGATTGAGAACAATTTTTCAGTAATATATAGATGATCGATGTCCTCGGTATGATAAAACTTTTTTTGATTTGTGTACATTTTATGAATATAAAAAAGTTCCAAGAGTTATACATAATTTGCAAAAATTTTAGAAATTCGTAAAAATTTTCAATTTCGAAAATTTTTTAGAATCGTATGAGTAGTTTGATTTTTGAATGTTTTTAATTTCTCGAAATTTCTGCAAATTTTCGAGAGAATTTACAATTAGCTTGAAATAAAACGATTTTCCAATTTTCAGAAAATTACAGGATTTAATAACTATTTCTGTAGTTTTACTTATTCTCCAAAACTTTTGACTAAATTCATCAATATTTTTAAAAACCAACAACATTTTCGAATTTTTCATAAATTTTTTAAACTATTACAGGCACAAACAATTCTCAATTTTTCTTAATTTTCAAAGAATTGTCATTAGCAGGGCAACCAAAAATATTCATTTAAATAAAAAGTATTTAAATAAATATCTTGGCAGTTTTTGACGGAACAAAAATATTCCATCACTTTTAGATTTTTCGTAAATATTTTAAGGTTTTTCATTTTTAATCCCAAATATTTTAAACAATTTTTGACCATCAAAAATATTTACTTTTAATGCATGTTTCGCCATTTTATTTTTCTTTAATTTACATTTGATTCTAATTTTCATTTAATTTGCATTTAATTATTTGCAAATTCAATTACAAATGAAAAAATTAAATTCAGAATATAAAAAACTGCAAATTAAATTGAAAATGCAAATAATTTGTATTCGATTCAAATTTTCTTTTTCTTCTATTTAATTTAGTTCATTTCATTTTCTTTAATTTGCAGTTTGAAAATTATCGACAAATTATGCGACATGTCAAATGTTTACAGATTCATAATCTGTTTACATTTCAAAATAAGTAATCAATTGAAACATTATGCTACTCGAATTATAAATCGAAAAGAATTTAGCAAAACTTTAATCAGGAACCGAAAATGTAAATAAATGTACAAAAAACATACAATTTGCTTGCATTTGATCATAAATATTTTTTGCCTATCATAAATATTTCCCTGTTTTTTCATGCATAAATAAATAGTTATTTTGCATTTTATCGTAAATATTTTTGGTTGCCCTGGTCATTACAATGTTTGAAGTCATCTACAATCTCCGATTTGTAAAAATCTAAATGATGTTACACAAATTTCGTATAGTTGTATTACAGAATCTTGAAAAATTTTCTCAGAATAAGAAATTTATCACTTTTTCTTAGTTTCTACAATTTTATCGAATACTTTAGAATTATCTATAAAATTGAAAATTTAATGTTTTTCATTTGTCTGAAATTTTGAACTTTTGGATTCATATAAAAATTCTGAAAATTACGGACAATTTTCGTACGTGAATACAATTTTAAAGAATAGTTCGTCATTTTGTAGTTCCACAGCACTAAAATCCAAAATTTCAAGAACTTATCAACATCCCTGAAATTTTTAAAACATTTTGAATTTATCAAAATTTTACATAAAATCGCAAGTATTTTATGTTGATATTTCGAATGTTTCGGAATTTATGATTTTTATTGTTATTTTCAAAATTAACGATAATATCCATTTAATAAAATATTTACTCATCTTTTAAAATTGTACGAATTGTACGCAGTTTCTGTTGTATTTTAATATTTTCAAAATATCTACACTTAACCAAATTTTCCTACATTTTCATACATCAAACAAATTTTTTTTATCTGTCATTTGCAGTTCAACTGCACTTATTTTAAGAGACATTGTATTAATACATACTTTATTTTATAATTAATATCACAAAATATCGTCTCAAACAAGAGTTAAACATACAAGAAATTATCAAAAAAATAAATGAAACTAAATTTCAGATTCTTTGCATTGGAATATACAAAATTCATAATTTTTTACTAATTTTAAATTTTTTCCTTGATTTTAGTACACCTCAATAAAAAAAATATAATATTCCTAACTTTTGTTTTAAAGCGTGTACAAGTAATCAATTATTCAAAAAAAAAAGTATTTTGAGTATACGTAGCTAAAATATATAATGCAAAATTGAACAAATGGGTACTGTAAATTTAGCAAAACGAAAACTATAAACTCATTATAAAAATTTTGTGGCTTTGAATGCCATGGTTTATATTTTTTCTGATTTTGCTCTTAGTGCGAAAGAAAACCATTGAAATTTCTAAATAATTGTATAAAGCCTGTCAAGTGATACTAAAATGACTATTGACAATTATTTAGCATGTATACCACTTATTTAGACACTTGAAAAAAAATTTCAAGATGTGAAAGAGTATTTTCAACATTCAATAAAAATTTAAATTTCAAAAAGGTTTTTGGGATTAGAGACAATGTTTATTCATAGAATTTCATAAAAATTAAAGAAAATCAAAAATTCATACAACTGAGCAATAATTAGTTTTCTTCGAGTAAATGTTTAACTTGTATAGGAGCAAAGTATATAAAAAGTTTTCGTAATTGACTTGAACAGAGAATTAATAATAAGGATCAGTGTTATTAATAAACGTTATTAGATTGAAAAAAAATACACAAAAATCCGTTTTTTCAAGATATTTGATTAAAAAACAAAGTCCAGCAATAAAACAAATACCCAGATTTCATCGGTGTACTTTAAACATGAATTTACAATGGCAAAACTTACAGTATAAAAATAAGCAAGTCACTTGAAAAAGTATCCCAAATTACCCACACTAAAAAAACCAATACTTGTAAAAAACAATACTGCATAAAGTAAACTATACTATATTTCTTCTCGATCCCACATTACTATATTTTTCAGTAAAAAGTACTACATTTTTCTCGTAATGCCCCTTCGCCCTTTCCCTTTCACAAGATCTCTTCTAATCCAGACATCATCCCTATACAGTAAAATGCACCCTCGCATGCGATTATACAGAATTCCAAATTCAGACAACAAATAGCATCCTTACTCAGTTTCTCCCCACATTCGGATTACAAGCACGACAAATCAGTTAATCACCCAACTCCGAACTAATTATGAATGTTTCACGATAATCCACTTGCGTCCCCACAAAACCATGTAATATTCTAATGAGCAAAACCAGTGGTCGCGACTTTGCATATGTTCCTTGGCAAAACGTTTGGTCCGCCCGAAATGTCGTAAATGAACATGTTTGGGCGGTTTTAAAAGAAGCAAAGTCAAAGTTGCACGTGGTCAGTAAAACTGGGCAGCAGGGAAACGTAATTACACGGCGCGCAGAACACATTGGACCCTATAACTTGCAAGTGGTCCCCATTCACTTTGTCCTGGTACCATCTAGCCTCTGGGAATATGAGATCATCACTGCCTTCCGTCCGTCAGCATACCTCGTTACGTGCATGGACTTTATTGTGCAAATACGTGGACGCTCGAGCGCGCCCGCGTCCAATATATTTCGTAAATAAACCATATAGAGGACGCGATTAGAAGTATCGCCCTCCGGGGAAGGAAATTCAATCGAGCGCGATCCGCGATGCAAAGCGAAGAAGCTAAATCACCTCGGTAAGGAAAAAAAAACCTATTCGTGGACGCTTTGTCTACAACTCATCGATAATGCAACGATTACATGTTGTTACGCTGGAGGGGATCTAGGAGTAATATAGTTTTATTGGAAATTTCGTGGTTTGGAGAGTTTCATGATGGAATGGGGATCGAATAGTTCGGGATATTGATGTTTTTTGTCTTTATTAGAAGATATTTCCAAATTGTAAACAATAACTTATTTTAAGGGGGTGATCTTCACAAACCTTTTTTATGAAAGTGTAGAAATTCATCTGGAAAATGGGAAAAAGACATCGAGGTGTTTTCCAGCGGAAAGCGTTTTCCTGCCTCAGGCGGAAAAAAGTCGAAACGGCAGTCGCAGAAAATGATAAATCCTCTCGGTGTATCGGAAAAGTCGGAGATTTCCATCGAGATTTAATACGGGAAAATAGGATAGATGGAGTAGGTCGATAATACGCTTCCATTGGTTCCGGGGAAAATCTGGGAAGCGACAACAGGGACCGCTTTGAGGTTATCCCGCTAACTTGGGCGCGGATTCGTGAAAAAGCGATTCGTACTTTCGAGTTCAGGCATTAAGCCATGGCCGAGTAGTTTGTCGGTTACGAATTCCTCCCTCAGCCGGAATGGCCGATCTTGTCCTGATTAAAATTCACGCTCAACCTTTTCACCGCTGGACCTTGATTAATCTCGGGTATCCAGAGATAACGGCTTTTTTCCCGCGCTCTTCCCCGAGAAAGACGTTGATTAAAATTGCAGAGCGTTAAACGCCCGAGAAAAGACGAGCTCGTTGGTCGCTGCGTCGCTCTGACCAAGCAGTTTCGGTAGAGAATGTTTACCCTGGTAGAAATGGAAAGCTTGGCAGCTCGTTGAGACATGTTATACTCTTTACCCTCAATTTTGTTTAATACGAAAATTAGCATATCAGACTGTAATTTGGAGATTTTAATATAAAACTTCATTTTTATATGGATCAAACTTAGAGTGCCCAAGTCGAAGGCTTGGATTTACTTTAACTTCTTTGAGTGTATTGAAAACTTTATTTTGATTTCAAAATATGTAGTTATAAGCATTTTTCTTGTTTATATATGATGTTTTTTAAAATCGTTTTAAAAAAGCATTATCGTTTTCTTATTTATTTGAAAGACTTAAGTTGTTCATACAAAAATAACCCACGTATAGCTGATTATGATTTCTTTATTTATTCTTTTTTGCGAAGAGAAAGGTATTATTCTGAACATGAGCATTTTGCTGGCGCTCGCAATGAATACAAAAATTGGCAATTACAGTTTTTTCGCGAAACGTTCGATTTTATTGGTTAAATAGATAAAAAAAGGGGTTCTTGACATCGAATAGATATGGAATTTGCGAAGTGCCTAGATAAGCAACTTCGCGCTACACATAAACTCTCTACATTCCAGAATCTGGGGTACTGAAATTCATGTATGAAGTAGTGAGTGTTGACTGTTTCAACCGACAGATTTTTCATGCACGAACCAATTCTCTTGAATTCGAGTTCGGATTCGTCTTTGAACTCAATTTCGGATGCAATATCAAAAAATGTACAGTTCGAATGCCATTCGGGCCGCATTCTAGTAGGTTTTTGTACTTCCCTCACAACCCCTACAAATTTCTGAAGAGCTGGCCAGCTGATCACAAAACCTGAATTTTCATTCATGTAATCGTAACTCCTTAAATCGAATGTTCCATTGTAACCCGTGTTAATGCCAAAGTACAATGGTTTATTGACATCCAAAGGCGATACGAAGTCTCGAAGATTGTTCATGAAGACATACCTGAAATATTTATAACAATTAAAGAAGGTTCTTAGTGAAATATTTTTTATATTTTTGAAATATCTTTGTTTTTTTAGATTTTTTATATTAAAATCTTATCTATAGGTTGATATATATATATATATATATATATATATATATATATATATATATATATATAATATTGTATATATATCTATATATATTCTATAAAAATACATGTGTTTCGATGTTAAATTCACAACAATAAAAAATCAACTCACGTATAATCAAAAGTCACCAAGATCCAATCATATGCTTTCTTCTGGAATTCACTTTCGAATTCGGTGACGGTTCGGTTCAGTGCTTCTACAGCTCCTCCTGACCTTATATTTCTTTCCAGGTTCCAAGACGTGAAATTCGAATTCTTATTCTCTTATATGAATGAACGTTAAATAAAATCATAATTACCAATCAGAAACGCAAAAATCAATAAAATCAGAATTACGATGAAATAAATAATTAGATTTTGAAAATATATTTTTGGGTCTACCGTTATTAAATTACATTCTTCACTGATATCTTTGCGTGCAGCAACTACGTGGTCACAACGATGGGCCCAAGCATGATAAGTAATATTCTCACCATAACCCAACATCAAGCAGAACACTTTGTCATGTTTTTCCTGCAAAAAAAAAGAGACAACTTTGTCCTAAATGCGAAAAAATGATCCTTTTTATCGTTGAAAACACACGAAACGTTAAACAATGATTTTATATCCGTTTCAACAAAATTTTCTTCACTTTCTAACTTACCGTTTTCACAGACGATGCCTGTAGCAAGTCCAGTCCCAAAACGAAAAGCAATAGCTTCATGGTGGATTTTACTGCTGCTGAAATCTGAAATCTGAATGAAATTTCATGGGCGCAATTATTAATACGAATATTTGTGATAAATATACATTGAATCGTGCAGTAACAAAAAATATGTATGTGTGGCCGAAGACACACAAATTTACGAGACAGTATTTTTCAAACATTTTATTTAACGCTTCTATTTAACAAAACCACTGACACGAAAAAGCAAAATTCTGACAGAATATGAATAAATAGCAGGGAATATTGAAAGAATTTTCAACTTACTGATGATTTTCAAGACCTTGTTTCCAAGAAAGCGACTGGAACTCGAATGAAGCTACAACCGAAAATCGGGGGTTTTTATATTGTAGATGTGAGCCACGTTCACGAAAAAAATAGAATTATCTAATATTCCTTCGATTCGTATATCTATTTTGCAAGAACTTATCATTCTGATGCTAAATGAATGTTCAATCCGAATCTTATTCGAAAATGAATGAGCAAGGAAGTGAAATAATGTTGCTTTGATGAAGTCGTTAGATATTATTCCTGGGTTTTTCCGCTCTTTTGTTTTTTACAGTTCAAGAAACTCGATAACGGAAATTTCGCAAGAACTCAAATATCTGCGATTTTTTTTACATTTTTTTTTTCAAGAAATATTTCAACATAAAATGGGATGATAAAATGTATTCGCAACTGAATAGATATAAATTCGAGGGGACATTTTTTTTTAGCAATGCAGTCATTACAAATCCATTCTAAAACATTTTGAGCTTCATGCAAAATTCTTCATCATGAGAATCGAAGCATTCTGCGGAAAAATACGACTAAAAAAAATTCCAACACATATTTGGATTTTTAGTTTTTAGGGTGATTTTGAACAAAGTTCGGTTGTAATTTTAATCAAAACCCTTTTTAATATTACTTAAGAATGAAACAAAACCGTTGATATTTTTATATTTTCAATATAACATAATTCGTTTCTACTTTGACGTGTTTTTGTCAAAAAAATCAGTGTATATTGAATATTCGGTCTGATTCTTTTTTTACACAAAAAAAAAACAGTTTCAAAACTATCGTTCATATTCATGAGAAACTGGATTAACTGTCAAGATCCTGGGTTATAAATTTTTCATGTGTTCAAAATGCAAATACACACTAAAAATTATGAAAACGATAAATTTGTCTCACGAAACACAAGTTTTTTGTATGAACCTCATAATAATTTTCTTTAATATTTGGCCATCATTATTTATTATATCATACCAAAAAAAGATGATCTTTTACTGAAGATAACTTATGTATTTATTGAAACAAATTTCATAATATCATGTTTCAGTGGAACGTCTATGATAAAATTGAGTAATTGAGTTATTACATGGTTTTTAAAATATCATGATTCTCACAAAAATGAATCATTTTTCAATAATAAATTGATAATAAAAAAGAAGTTTTGTATTATTATATCGTAAAATTTTGAGACTGTTGGAAAGAATAGAAAACTTTTCTTTTCCTGACTTTAATCACATGAAAAATTATTTAATGACACACTCTGGAATTAGGAATTGAATATTTAATGAGAATAAAAGTCTCTCATTTTGTGAAAAACTTAATATTATTCCAATTATTATTTAAATAATAAAATCTACTTTATTTGATATCAATTTATATTAAGTTGTTTTTCATTTACCCCTAAAAATGTTGAAGTGCGAGAAAAAACTTGAAATTTTTTTAATAACTGAAAAATGTATATTCACATTATTTATTCATGTTTACTGCAAGTTTCCTTAAAAAAAAATCATTAGTGCATCATAGGAATTGATAATTCGACAATTCTTGAATTCTGTTTAAAAAATGTTTACGTGTTGAATGTTCGAGAATTTACTCAATCTTTTTTATCGTCAGGAAAATGATAAAAAAAAGCGGATGCACGTTATCAAATAATAATGGAAATGTAATATCGTTGATAAGAAAACTCGGAATTCCGCACGAAAGAATGAACAAAAAGTTTCTAGTTTTTTTTGTTCAAAGATTCAACTAATTAAACTGCCTAAATTCAAAACTTTTGAATTTCAAAAGTTAGGAATGTGAAATTACTATGCTCTTTTATATTTACAATTTTCACAACAACTAACAAGTTACAATTTTTTTATTTACAGGATTAAAATAATTAAAAACCTCAAAATCAAGGTATCAGAATTTTTCAGTGGTCTGCAAAATTGATTTCCAAAACTCTTGAAAATGAATTCAATAAAAAAAAAAGGATTCCGAATATTTTACCGAATTTCAGGATAGAAATTATTTTATCCACAATTCGCTATAAATCGGATATTTGGACGTGAATTTTTAGCGAACTATGAATAAAATATCGTATTGCGAGTTTTGGAAATTGCTTCTTTTGACGAAACGATTACAACCTTTGGCTTCGCCTCGGGCTGCAACCTATCGTTTCGTCAAAACAGGCATTTCCAAAATTCGCAATAATATACTATTTTCCACAAAAAAAAATAAAAATGAATCATAAACAAATATATGAATTATTTGGAAAAAACGGCAAGTTATTTTTAAAAAACCAATAATTCCTGTATCATTTACTTTATCCGGAAATATAGACAAATAATTCATCTCAATAATTTTCACTTAAGTAAATAATGTCTTGTGATTCGTTCATTGCCGACTAAGTATTTATATTAACAATACCAAGAAAACTCTACTTACTTCGTTCCAAAAGTGAAGAAAAACACCGAAATCAAAAAGGTGCATTTTTGAAGTACGGTTCCGCGGGAGATCCGAGGTCGCAGGGCGTAAATGTCGTGTCGTAACGGGCTCGCAAATGACGGGAAAAAGCAGAGTGGTGATAAGGGGTTGGTTCTCGCAACGCTGTCACATTAAGCGAGCACCATTACCGCGTAAGGCTGGGAATGTCAGAAAGACGAGCGGATATGGGGTGTCTCAGGAATCCAATGTCAACCTGTTTCATCAGCCTTTTTTTGGGATGAATCGGGTTTTGCACTGGTCATGCTATTTCCAATTGAATAGGACTTGGAATTTGTTCACTGTGAAAATATTGGCATTATGTCTCTCTATATGATAAAAGAAATTTATCTCGCTGATTCAGTCAACACTAACCTAACCTGACTTCTTAAGACTTAACACTTAAGACTTAAGATTTAACACTCAAGACTTAACACTTAACACTCAAGACTTAACACTTAACACTCAAGACTCAAGACTTAAGACTTAACGCTCAAGGCTTAACACTTAACATTTAAGATTTAACACGTAAGACTTCACATTTAATACTTAACACTTAAGACTTAACATTTAATACTTAACACTTAATACTTAAGACTTAACACTTAATACTCAAGACTTGACACTTAATACCCGAACATTTCCGAACATACACTAATGCTACAAAATGTTATAATCGAACATACCCAAACACTTCCGAACATACCCGATCGTACCCGAACATTTCCGAACATACTCGATCATACCCGAACATTTCCGAAACTACCCGAACACTTCCGAACATCCCCGAACACTTCCGAACATACACTAATGTCACAAAATGTTATATTCGAACATACCCGAACATTTCCGAACACTTCCTAACGTACCCCAACATTTCCGAACATTTCCGGAAATTCGTGTATATTAAATGATTTCCATCTGTCTGCACATTTATTTAATGAAAAAGATTTGAATCTCAATATCTTTCAAGAAAAATTTTTTTTCACAAAAACAAAATGTTTTTCTAATTTATTATCCAAACCTCGTCTGCGTACATCCAAAATAATCCAACCTTCCATTATCTCCACCTAAAAACCCCTTCCCCGGCGTTTCCACTCTCCAAGTTTTTCGTGATCTTTATACACCGTGCTCTGACATCCCGAGGATCATTTCTTCTCTCGAGAAGGCTTTAGAATGCGACGTCATTGTCCTTGGAAGCGTGCTTTTGACGCGGATTTAATTTGTCGCCGGCGCGGTGTGTGGAAAGTAAACGCATCTCTGAGCTCCTTATTTACCTAAGTCCCACGCTTAGAGAGGCAACTAAATACGAGGATAACGCCGCGCAATCATGCGTATATTTATATTCCTCCCCCTGAAAATTATGAAAAACTATCCGTTTTTTTCGGGTCGCATTTACCTTCAATCCAACTCCCGCAGTTTTCTCGATTTTCAAGTTTGCCGTGAGCAAACTGTCTCTGCCGCAGTTACTCTGGCCGAGTTGAGAAAGAGAAATAACCAGATTACGCGGAGCGTAAAGCTGAACTCACAAGGCAGCCATCTACTACTTTTCCTCCATTTTCCGGGGAAGTATCTCAGAAAAAGGATTGATAATCATTTGAAATATTATTGGCTAGAACGTAAATGGGGTTGCATTAACTGACGACCCATTTCATACTACAGTAAACTCTTATCCGTGAATGCTAATGTGCGTTGGCTCTGAGCGGTACAATACGCCGCCTGCCCGAACGCGGGCTTTACTACTTATCCGAGTAGCGGAGTCGGCGTTTCGCCGGAAGCGATAGGACAAAAAATTTGATAGGTGCAAGAGCGTTTTAGCGGTTTCAAGTACCTCGAGAAATTTGAATGAAATAGATACTGTTTAACGTTAGAATAAGAAAGAGGTGTGATATTCAATGATGGAAATACAAACTTAGAAAATAATAGAGAAAAGTAACAATAATAAATGATGGAATAACTTAAAAATAATAAAAATATGAAGATTGAAAGCTTGAGAATATGAAAAAATAGTTTATTGTGGATTTTTAAATTTAATCAATAATGTGAACATTCAAATTTGTAAATTGTTTCAATTCTGTGATTGATTAAAAAAACTAGAATACACTGGAAATACAAATTCCAAAAATTATGTATAAAACTAACAATAATAAATTATGTTGACATTATATTTTCTAAAAACTTTAACTAACTTTTCGGATAGTCCTTCGATATATATGGAAATGAAATGAACGGTCTTTTTCTCCAATTTTATCTAATCTATTATTTCCATTTAAATTGTTGAAAACCCTCTTTTTATCATTTCTATCAATTGTTTTATCGTTACTCATATGTTTCTAATTATAATGAATCAAATATTTTTAATAGAATGAAAATAAATTATTATGAATATCACTAAAATAATAAATAAGAAAATAACTTCAAAATATCAAAAATATACACATTGAATTTTTTAGAAACTCGATGTTGTTATTCTATATTTTTTTGTTGTATTATATTTTAATATTTGCACCCGGAAATCAATAAAAAAATTTTTTTGTTTTGATGATCAACGGGAGAAATCAGCCAATGAAATTTTAATCAAAATTGAAGGTTCGAAAGTAATTTAAATCATTCCTGATCTATTTTCTTCACTGTAAAAATTGAATCTTATTTTAAGATGCAACAAAATCAAGGCACGTTTTGAAATTCAAACATTATTCTAAATTTAGTCCATGTTCACAATTAATTCCAAGCAGACTTTTGTGCTTGAAAATAAATTTGAAAATGGACTAAATTCAATATATTTTTTGAATTTCAAGTCATCCCTTAATTTTGTTGTATCTTAAAATAAGGTTGACTTTTAAGAGAGTTAAGAAAGTTCTCAGTCTCTCCTATGTGCATTGTTTATATTGATAAAAAAGGGTAATTGATCGATTAATTACAATTATTTTTTAAAATATGGTAATTGCTTAAATAACTCATTACAATCATTCTCGATCATCAAATATGTGCGAAACTCGTACCTATATATGTGTCACAATTTACAAAAATACTAGAAATCTAAAACAAAAAAAACATTCTGAAGTTCGATGAATATTAAAACAATATGATAAACGCTAGAAATCATTCAATTCACTCGAAAAATATATTAAAATTCACAAAACATTAAATTCGAGAACATATAATTCTCAAAGTCTAAGTAGGAAAGTAACTGAATCATGAAATACTTGTAAATACGTAAATAATAAAAAAATAATTCAAAAAAGTATTCTTTATTTATATAAAAAACACTATATTCTATAAAATTAATAAAAATATTCGAAATCTTGGAATTATTAAATATGCAAGCATCGAATTCCAGAGATTCATAGAAGTATTAGTAAAAAAGCTGTTAATCCGAATAAATACTAGAAAACTTTACAAAATCTTATAAAAAACCAAAAAAAAAAACGATAATACAAAATATTTATGAAATACTTTAGGTTTATGTAGATGAAGTTTTTCCGATTATATTGAAATTATATGAATATCTTATAACACATACATTATATTTATATATTATACAGTACAGGAAATTATAAATTCGCTCCGAAAAATCAAGATCAAAAAAATTTTTCGTTTCGATGATCGACGTGATTTATAACCCGATGAAACATAAATCAAAGTTGAAAGCTCGAGAGTAATTAAAACCGATAATTATGTATTTTCTTCAAAAACTTTTACTAATTTCATTATTTATATTAACAGAAGGGTAATATTTGTTTGAATAATAACACAAAATAATTATTCTCAACCATCAAATATCCGCGAAATTTCATTAAGAGAAAAATCTAGTACTTTTTACTAAAAAATATAGTCATGGGGGATCAAGATGGAATTTAGTGAATTTCACTATATACAGTATTGTATTATTTAAAATATGTCAATGTCAAATGTAGAAAGTATTATCATTTATAATAATTTCCTGTACTATCTTGCATATTGAAAACTGTTATTTACTAAAGTAAAAAATACAATATGTTTAGTATTTTTTATTCAACATCAACTTATGATTGTAATATTTGACGTTTTACTATACTGCATGGTATGAATAAATATATTTATCACCAAATGTTCTTAGATATATAAAAAACTAAAACAACATTGTAGATTTTTCTAGAATACAGTAGGGAAAAGTAGGGTAATGACGGCATAGTTTTCATTCAGCATTAAAACACATTCAAAAATTGACATTTTTGATCAAATGAAAGTTAAGATAACAAGTGCAACTCGAATGCTAACAAAGTATATCGGCAGATTTAGAATTTTGATTTAAACTAAAAAAAATTAGAATCTTCAAAAAAAGTTGGTTTTCGTCATTTAGAAATATAGTGGGGTAATGACGGCCACTCTCAAAAACCGATAAGAAATCGCACAAATATCAACACAAATCGCTGTAAATGCTTAATTAAGGCTCTGTGAAGATAAACAAATGGAAATTCGACATTTTTGTTATTGTAACTTTATTGATAGCTCATAAAAAGCGCAAGAGAAATAAAAAGAAAGCATATTGAAAAAAATGCCTTAAACTTAGAATGCAACGACATTAATTTTCATCATCATGATCGAGATCTGAGTCGCAGTTATGGCATGTATAATAAGAGCACAATTGATAAAAAATAGTTACCCCACCTCTAGTGGCCGTCATTCCCCCACTGACCTTATTTTGCGCAAGCGTGTACTACACATAAACTATGCAAGACACATGAAAAATTTTACTAGATTTAGAAAGCTAATATCAATAGCAACATTTTAATATATCTACCTCGATTGTGTAGCTGAAAGTGTTGACGAAATAATCGATATTTTAAACACCTTATAAAACTTTCGGATAGTTACGTATCGGCACTGGTCT
>JAPYZL010123607.1:0-12630 GCA_030522825.1 Platygaster orseoliae
CAACGTCCGGGGAACGCTAACGATTTTGGGAAATCCCGACCGATAACGAGTTTGAATCATCGCGACGATGACTCTTTAGAATACGCACTTATATAAAAAAGAGAGAAAAAGATATCAATCTGTCCAGGAATTAATCGGCATGTTACACGCTCTACAATAAAATTCACGCCAAGCGTCTTGCTTTCTCCCGCAGCGGTGATGACACTCATAATATAAAAACACTTACATTAAAACATATTTATTATTTATTCTGCATTTTTTTAACAACATATTAGCGCGAACAACACGGCGTCGCATGTGATCCGCGAAATCTCGAAGCGCGTTGCAGCGCAGAGGAAGCGCTTGCATAAAATTGATCGTCATTACCATAATAACCATCCAATCGGGCTGAATTTTCGTTTTATTATTACTTGCTGTATGCGAAACAAACAAAAGTTCTTGATTTTTGTCAACGTGGTGATTTACAGCAAAGTTTGGGATCTATAGTTCATATTTTTTGAAAAATCGATAAAGAATTGAAGATATTACATATAAACTACAAATTTGGTCTGTGATTAGGAAAGCCTTGAAAATATTTTGTATCTGCTCTAGAAAATGATTATTAGATGTAGTGCTTGTAACGTATGATGTCAAATTTCATATCACTACAAATTATTTAGAGTACAGTTGTTTAATAAATTCAACACTTCTAATTAAAGAAAATAATGCCGAGTGCTCGGAAAACGCGTAAAAGTATTGTCCGCCTAGTGACATTGCGAGTAAAAATCAAAAGCCCCAGTTTGGAAAAAGAAAAATTCGGCTCAAGAGTCTTTGGAAACTGATCACATGTACCCGTTTAAAATTATTTTGTGAACATTATAGTTTCCGATAGAAACAATAAAATCTGATTATTTTGCAATCGAATAAAAATCCATGTTTTTTAAAACTTACGTAGCCAATGAACAGTCATTTTTTAACGTATCAACATAATTTTTGTTTGTTCAGGAAGGTCTAGCGTTCGATACAGTATCAAAAAATTCAGCAAAAGTTGATAATAATTGGTCTTTTTTTTAATCCAAATGAAAAACTTTGTTTTTCGACCGTCGCTTTGAAAATGTTTGGAAGGAATTTTCGTTTTCAACGAGGTATTCAAGCTTGTCCTAATATTAAACAAGGTTGTTGAACTTTTTGGAAAGTTTGAGCTCTGTAAAACAATTATTCATATAAAACGCAGCACGTTGAACACAAACGCTTAGCGCGATAACTTAATCACATCGCACTGCGTGCTTGTGTTCAACCTGCTGCGTTTTCTATGAATAATAGTTTTAGAGAGCTCACACTTTCCAAAAAGATTAGCAACACACTTAAGATCATGATAAGCCTGAATACCTCGTTGAAAACGAATATTCCCTCGATTCACATCAACGTGACGGTTAAGAAACATATTTTTACTCGGACTTCAAAAAAAGACCAACTATTTTCAACTTCTGCTGAATTTTTGGATACTGTATTGAACGCTAGACTTTCCAGAAGAAACAAAAATTATGTTGATACGTTAAAAAAATGACTCTTTAGTGACGTTGTAAGTTTTAAAAAACATGGATATTTGGATTCAAAAATAATCGGATTTAATTTTTTTGAACGGAAACTCTATCGTTTACGTAAAAGGTTTGAACGGGTACATGCAATTAGTTTCCAAAAGCTTTTGAGCTGAGTTTTTCATTTTTTCAAACTGAGGCTTATTTCCACTCGTAATGTCACCGCGCGGACAATATTTATACGCGTTTTCGAACACTGGGCATTTTTTTTTTTTTAATGAAGGGTTAAATTTTCTCAACAATCGTACTCTGTGTAAACAATCAATAACTATACGAAATTTCGCATCATACGTTAAAAGCACTTAATCTAATAATAATTTTCCAGTTCAAATCCAAAATATTTTTAAGACTTCCTAATCATCGTCTAGGGTTGTATCTTTTTTTTCATGAAATTTTTTTTTGGTTTTTGCCTTGAAATGGAATAGACGCGTTTATTATTTTTTTTTGCTTCATTTCGAGTTCTTCAGTCGTATGGAATTTTTGAAAATTTGTGTAAAAACTTCATTATGCGCTATTAGCGCATGTCAATTTTTTTTTAATGCGATAACTTTGCGAAAAAATTACCGACCTTCGTAATTTTTTTTGTAGGAGGTTCTGGAAAAATCTGCAACTAGATATTTTTAGAAACAATTGTATTTATATCAGAACATTTCTGAGGAATATTGAAAAAACTATTTTCAATATAAACTCTTTCAATACTATCAAGTCCTCTCCAACCGAAGGAAACCACTGCATCGAATCGTCTTACTTCTTTATCTTGAAGAATGATTCGGGTCGTCTCCTCGCGTTGACTTCGTCTTCGGCGGGCAACACCGAAACAAAAATTTTTTTCTCTTTTTGCACGTGTGCGAGAAACTTCATAGTAGGAGTTCAATGTAAAGCAGTACTCATGTGTCTTATACTCAGTTTCGTGAATTCAGACTCTACTCACAGCAGTCGTTTTGTTTTTGGTCGCAGTCGTTTTGAATCTGTAAAATTCATGTATAAGTTTTCTATTACAGGAGGTTTCTGAAAAATAAAACTGAAATTAGAAATAATAATTTTATTCCAAAAATTAAAATTAGTAGTTGGCAAATGTTTGAGCCGTTGCCACTTTATGCTCTCTACCCATTGTCAACAGCTTATTCGCTTGGTAATATAATTATTTCAAGTGATAAGCTTATTCATAAAAATATACTATCCGATATTTTTTTGTTATATCCATCATTTACAGTCCTTGTTTCAGTAATTGTCATTAAAAGTGGGCAGGTGAGTGACGTGAAATGCCTGCTAAAAATAAAGTTCTAAAAAAGTACTACAAGGCGGAGAAGGGCAAAGAATGAGAAAGTTATACCATACGAAAAACTTGTTGTGATAGTTATTTCAATAATCCTGAAATATTTGTTAAGAATACAAATAACATAAACTGTAAATTCAGACTTCATTACTTTCATACTCACTAGAGTGAATGGGACTAATCTGGTTATTTTTTGTTGACAATTTTTTTGTTGTCAAAAAATTTGACAATTTTTTGTTGACAAACGACGCCTTTCCCTCCATCATTTTCATTATAAAATGTTTTTTTGATAGGGTTTCTTTTTTTTTTGTTAACTGCTTGAGACAAACACTGCTCTCACTACCATTATTTTTCATTAGGTAATATTTCTTGTTACCGGTTTAACGTCTTTGTTAAAGGTCTTGTTAACGGTTGCTGTAGCATTAGCGAAGAGTTCAACCCAAGGGATCTGAAGTTTGATTTCATGCATTTTTTTTGTCCTATCTTCTGTTACTAACAATAACTTACAAACGGTGCAAGAGTTTGCAGTTCTCCCAAGGACATTTTGTTGTAGATGAGAGTTTTATCAACTCTTTCATTTTCAGGCATCATCAACTTCGCTATACTTGCGTCTAGCTCCAGAACGTCTCACACATCATCTTTCATTAAATTATTTTCACAGCTTAGTAACGTCATAACCTTGAAGAAATTACAAATTATTTTTATGTTTGTTTACAGATGTACAGTATATTGTACTTGACAAGTCATTTTCATATAATAGCTTCATATTATCGACAGATTTCGATGACTCAAGTTTCTGGTAATCAAACTCCTATGATGAGGGCTTATTTAGATTTCTTATTTAGATTTTAGGGCAGATTTCTAGTTGGAAATCCAACAAGATTTACAGGTTAACTGAGAGTGCTGGGAAATTTTTATTTCAAAATCTAAAAATTATGAGATATAAAATTTTGCATTTTCATTTTGTATTGACCAATAAAATTTTTGTCACAAAGATCAGCGATCGGTATGCGGCTCCTATGGATTGCCCTGCTGTGTACATGTTCCACGTCAAATTATTGGACGAAAATGAGATGGAAATGGCTCAAATCAATGTGGTAGAAAATATACCAAACGATAGGAGAAATGTTTGGTGTAAGGTAATACAAATTTCGCGATGCCGGGTTTATTTGTGACAGGATTTGAGAAAAGATACCTAAGGGTACCGATCGTTTAGGCACATTATCTGTCTCAAAAGCATTGGAAAGTAAGCCTAGAAGATTTGTACCCTAAAGTAGCTTTTCTGAAATCGCGTCACATTTGATGAATGTGATTGAATAATTTTTTTCAATTTCAGAAACAGCACGAGTTCGAAAAGTACGGAAAAGGGTTGAGATATATTCGGTTTTATCATGGAGGCAACGGGGCAACCTTGAGTTCAACATAATAGCACAAAAATGACGATGGCGTGTGTCAAAGTAAAATTTTGATTTAAAATTGAACTGCAGTTGATGTAGCTCGCGGTTTTTTTTTTCTTATAATTATGTATTTGTATTTTATCCAATCTAGTGTTTTTCAAAAAACTCGATTAACATCCATGTTTTAGTAAGATAAGTCTAGTTCTGTAACGTGATTGATACAAATGATAAAATCATTTGGACAAGCGAAGAATACGTTGAAATAATTCTTAATATAGTACGAAATAGTAAAAAAAAAAAACTAAAGCACGAGTTCTAAAAGTACGGAAAAGTGTTACGACGTTTGGTTTTATCATGGAGGCAGCGAGAACGCACTTTGGGTTCAACATAATGGCACAAAGATGACGATGGCGTGTGTCAAAGTAAAATTTTGATTTAAAATTGAACTGCAGTTGATGCAGCTCGCGGTTTTTTTCTTCTCATAATTATGTATTTGTATTTTATCCAATTGAGTGTTTTTTAAAAAACTCGATTAACATCGATGTTTTAGTAAGATAAGTCTAGTTCTGTAACGCGATTGATACAAATAATAAAATCATTTGGACAAGCGAAGAATACGTTGAAATAATTCCTGATATAGTACAAAATAGTAAAAAAAACTATTTTCGGGAAATTCGAAAAGTCAGACATTTTAAAATTTAAAAGACTACAAGAATTTCAATATTGTAAGAATTTACTGATACTTATAAATATCATTCATATCCTTTACGCAGTGTCGTAGCTACGATTTAGGGGGCCCTAGTTTGACCAATTGGAAGGGGCCCTCGGAAAAAAAGTCGTAAAACTTTCAAATTTAACGTCTAAAAAAAAGGTTGTCAAACTTTTTTAAATCTAATTTATAAAAAAAAAAATAAAACTGTAGAATGAGTATTCTTTTGGGGGCCCCCTCAGTTGCGGGGCCCCGGTGAAGCTAACCTGTCAGACCCGTGGTAGCTACGCCATTGCCCTTACGCCGAAATCCCTTAACTTTTGGGGTAGTCCCTAACTTTGGGGCGGAAGAATTCCTCAAATTTGGAGCAGTCCCCCAAATTTCAGGAAGAATCCCCTAAAGTTGGGGAAGACTTCCTCAAAGTTAGATTAGTCCTCCAAAATTTGGAGGAGGCTCCCTCGAGGTTGGAGGACTACCTGAAATGTTCCGGGAGTACTTAAGAATTTGGAGTAGTCTCCAAAATTTTGGGTAGACTGCTCCAAAGTTGGGGTAGGCCTCCCCAAAGTTGAGAGACTACCTCAAAATTTAGAGGAGGCTTCTCCAAGGTTGGGACGATCCTAAAATTTGGAGGAGGCTTCCTCGAGGTTAGGGGACTATCCCAAAGTTTTGGGAAGGCTCTCCCAAATTAAGAGTACTACCTGAAATGTTGGGTGCGGCCCTCCAAAAGTTAGCCTTCTATGCGTCAATTTTTGAACACTGTTCATTCATTTTGAATGAAATTTTCGGTCAGTCTCTTAACCTTTTTGGCAGAATATTTCGTAAATATTCTGTGGCGTAATTGATGATCCTAGTATTGTTATCTACCGTCATGTTAACGATTCCCGTTGCACTAGCGAAGAATTCAATCCAAGGCATCTGTTTTAAAATGTCACTAACTTTGTTTAATCACGTCCTACGTTTTGTAACCAAAAAAACTTACAAATGGTGCCAGAGTTTGCAGTTCTCCCAAGGTCACGACTCTTCCATTCTCATTCATCATCAACATTGCTATACTTGCGTCCAGCTCTAAGACGTCACGTACATCTTCTATCGTTAAGTTATCTTCGTAGCCTAATAACTTCATAACCTTAACAGAAATACAATTTTTTTTTGTTTGTTCACAGCTGTACAGTATATTGTATTTTATAAGACGTTCTCAAAGCTTCATAGGATTTACAGATTAAGTAGACCCAAGTAACTGATATGCAAACTCCTTTGGAACAAATACAGCTTTACCAAACGTTTACGTTTTACTCTAACAACAAATTTACAATGGAGTTTTTTATGGTAAAAGTTGCTTTTTTACCTCCTTTGTTATATTCAAATAACGGTTAAATTTCTCTTGAAACATTGCCTCGTTCCTGTATATCTTAACCATGTCATCTGCGGTTGGCCGATCGACCTATTGCAGAAAAGAATAGATGTAAAAATAATTTGTTTTCATGCTTCTTGGAAAAACTTGCAGCAGTTTTTATATTTCTGCCATACTTGAATATTTCATTTAATTGACTGTTATAGTTTTTCGATAATTGAAATCTTATTCAGTTGAATATAAATGATCCATACCATAACTCCAAAAATTTCCGTTATTTACCTGCAAGATGGTGCGCTTATTTTGTGGGTCAAAACTTATTTTCCAACTAAAGAATAGTTGCAAGTTGAAAAACTGTGTATGTAAAGTGACTAGGCTGTCTCTAAAAGACCATTTCTGCACATCGAATTCGCATGATGCATTCCATATACCAGCCTTGCTTAGTATTTCTAGTACATATTGGTTTTGAGCCCAGTTCTTCTATTGCCTTATTGTTATCCACGCAGGGTTATAGAATTTTTTACCGTTCTTTTCACCTTCGAATTCAGATTCTATGATTGGTTTTTCTGCATTGAATATGTAACAACATAAACGTAAAATGTAATAATTTCAACATCGATTTACTTAGTACACCATTAAAATTCGTACCCAGTAGAAGTTTTAACCTCCTATATACCGGAAGCGTCATATGGTAATGCCAATCGTATAATTGTTCATTTTTCTGAATTGCCTTTGACACAGCGCCACCACAAGCGTAATTATAAAAGTCATCACATGGGTCGACGGAGAAGTCTATTTTGCTCAGGATTGTTTCAGAGACGCCGTCGTCAACAACGCGCGTACTTTCTGGAAATTATATAGAAAATATCGGACTCATGTCAATAGAAACTTATGATCAATCAATTGTTATTCTATGGCTGCTTGATATCAAGTTCACACAATAATTTCTTAGATCGCAATAAAATGACAAGGTTCAATTGCGAGTTTTGGGCTTCGTTTTAAAATTTTTGAAGTGGAATTCAGTGCGAGTTTGCTTTGCAATAGTAAACAACTTTTCTGATGTAAATTTCGATCGAAGTATTTTCGACCATAATCATCTGAAGAAGGCAAATGTAGATAAATATGTTTAAAAGTTATATCACCATTTGTATCGATTCTAGGAGCTTCTGTTACGTTTGGTGTGTCTGTTGCTCTTGCAGCGACATTGAAAAAACCATCGAAGACGATCAAAATCATCAAGATTGTCGTCAATGACGTTTTCACGAACTTCGGCATTGTGAAAATATTTTGCTATAATATTTCTATGGAAATGAGTGTTGCCTGTAAAAGTTTTATAAGGAAAATTGGGTGGTGAATAAAAGTAAACATGTTTTATGTTCAACCATATTATTTTTCTATCACTTCTAAGAATTGTTTACACAATGTATGTATATTTTCACATATAAATGTTCTATACCAAGAATAAATCAGAAATTACAGCATTACAAAAATTAACAACGCGTATAACAAAGGTTCATATCTTGACGTAAATTGTGGAAAAAAACGATAATATATTTCGACTTATGACAGATATTATCTTTCGGAAAACTTACTCGATTTGACCAAGAAGTGCAGTATACCGTGAACAGATTGTGACTACTACCAGATCTCTCGTCACCGCATTTTATAAGGAAATCTTGAGCGTGAAGTACGTATTATCACGTTATCATAGATCATTTTTATATCTCAAAAGGATATTCGATTCCGTTCACTTTTTTTCGAAGGTTGGTAAACAACAAGCTTCAAGCTAAAGATTTCCACAATTATCGATAGATACTCGTATTTCTGAAAATTCATGTTCATTACTTGAGATATTTATATATTTTTGCTTCTAAAATTGTTCTTCTGAGTAACAAATTTATCTTTATCGCAAACAAATTTACCACTGCACGTCAAACTTTATCTCTAAGCAGAATATCTTTTGGCATAAATAGAATATGGAAGTTTAAAATAATCATTTTTTTTGTTATCGTTATTTTGTCTAAGAATTATCATTTCTTTTCTGAGACGACTAAATCGTTCTTAGAAACTCATTTTTATGTTGTCACATGTGACATTATCATAATACCCGGAATAAATATACGAGTATCAGACAGACTTTTTAAAAATAACCGTCTGATAAAATGTGGATAAATGTTTTGTATGCCTAGTTGCTAAAAATAAAACGACATTCATTTATTCAATTACTTGTCACATTCAATAAAATCGAGTCCTTGAATATTTCGTTACCTTTTTTTCGTTATCATCATTTTTCAATTCATTATTTATCAAAGTAAATGATTAGTTTCAAAGTAATTGGTAGAGAGAAAAATCATGTATGATGTAAGTGACATTCAGAAAACCATTGAAGATGATCAAAATCATCCAGATTGCCGTGAAAGAAATGTTCTTGAAATTCAGCATCGTGAAAACTTTTTATTCTAAGAGTTTCTTAAAAATGACTGATGCCTGTGAAATGTTCAATGAGCAAAATCCATTACTAATTAAAGATATACAAGTTCAAGCTAGTTAAACATCAAAGATTTTTACTTTTGTATTTCTCTCTTACTTATAATTTTTAAACATATCTTTGAGATGTTTCTAATCAATTAGTTTATCGTTGAAAATCATGCGTTCAAAACTTGAAAAAAAAATTCTATCATTTATATACTATTTTTCTTCATTTCATAATGTTTAAACGTGTAAAAATATACTCTAATTGGATTATCATTGAAAAAAGAACATGTAATTTTATAATTTGTATACATTTAAATGTTTTACATTATTTTTTTAATACTTTTCCGGAATTCTTAGCAAAATAGTGATTTCTTGCTTGAAAATTTTCTAAATAGAAGCAAATTGAAAATTACAGTCATGCGGATTTATCATAATAGCAGGAACCAATATATGTAGAGTCCGCTGTCAAAAGGGGACTAAAATTTTTTATTTCATTGGAACAAAAATTCTTTTATTATAATATTTTATGAGCTTTATTTGAACAAAAAAAAACAGTTTGAATGCACTTTTTTATTTAATAAATGTCGACAAAAAAAGATTTACAAACTTGAAATGAAACTTTTTTTACACTCTAATACAAAGACAATCTTTGGTTGAAAATCTCTGTATTTATTCTAACGTCTTCTTATTTCATAGATAATGTTTAACGAATTGAAAAAATTCAAAAAGCCTACATGTATGTTCCGATTTACCTCGAGAAATACACGACTGATGCTGAAAATTAAACATATAATTTTCAATCAGTACACTTCATTCGAAATCGTGGAAATGTTCAAAACTTTAATATTACAAGATAAAACTATAGCTTTACAATGCCGTCAGAGAAGTAAACTTTTTATCTAATAAATAAAGTGGAAAAATCATAGAATGTTGTAAAAGATATTATATATTATATAGGTTAAGTTGAGCATTGACGATAAGTTGAGCAGCCGAAAAACTAAGAATCCTCGCAAAATTCTAAGACGAAAGTTCCTTAGCAATTTTTCACAAAAGTCAAAAATGAGAAATTTATTCAAGTTTTATATACAAACAAAAAAAGCCAAAATTCGTTGTTTGGGAATTATGATCTTTTAAAGTCATAGGATACCAATTATTCAGTAATTTTGAGCTTCATTTATAAAATTGCCAACATTTTGTTAATAATGGCTTAATCGTTATGATTTACTTTCTGCAATCAGTTGAAGGATCATTAAAGAAGACAAAATTATTAGATCAAGTGAATTTTGGGAAACTTTATTTCATGATCGTCTTTCGAATGTAAAAAAATGAAATGAATTTCACACTAAAAATTCAGCCATTGCTTCGATATTTCCATTCCTAATTTCTGTTCTCGATTACATTCTGACACGTACCACAAATATTCTCAATAAACTTTATATCGTTTTTAATGTATTCTGATTTTTTTTTATTCCATGTGAGTGCATTAGTTCAAATTATTCGTTTACATACCGAATCACATTATTATAACTTTGTTTTATCTTGAACAAAAAGTTATTTCTTGATCAAATTCTGTAATTCTACAATTTTTAAAATCAAAATATTATTGTAAATTGGGAATAACTACGAATTATCAAAACTGCAACATTCAAAAAATTCGAGATTAAAAGATGGAGATTTGTAATTCATTGCAGAAATTTGCATTAAATTTCCAAATTTAAGTATTTAAAATAACTGGAAAGTTTGAATACTTTCAAAAACTATTCAACTTGTCCAAATTCATAAAAATTCCAGAATACGAGTTTTTTCCAGATTATGATTCTCTTGTTGTTTCTTTTGACTCTGCCAAAATCTTGAGTCTTCTTTACTTTCTTTACTTTAATTTTGAAGCAGCGAAAAAATGTAGACTATTTGGCATTACAAACGAACGAACGAGAGTTCAAACGAATTTTCTCATCCCCGAAGATGATGACATTGGAAAAGGCCCTAATTACGTGGTTAGTTTAATTCACCACTATTTAGGAAACTACCCACCAACGAAAAAATTGATTCGTTTCGCGGGCGATTGCGTAGACCCAAATAATACCATATTCAATTATTTTCAACGGTGCATTATACATTTGAAAAAAGAAACAGTTATTTTCAATTTTCTTTTTACAGGTCACACAAAATTTTCCCTAGACCGTATGTTTAGGCTTATCAAAATGCGTGAACTACGATCGACACGTTCAATGATTTGTTAGATTGCGTTAAAAACTCGTCGACGAATGGATTTAATAAAGATTTACCAGTTTGGAGAAACGTCACTTTTTATCAACAAGATTCTTTAAAGAAAAATTTAAAATGTGTTTCCCGGTATAACAAAATTCCATCATTTTATCGTTACTAAACTTGGGGAGAATCGTAAAACGTATGCTGATAGCGAAACGAGCGAAAAACACTTATTTATGATAATTATTATTATGTATAATTTCTACCAGTAGTAATTAATCTTTTTTCAACGCGATAGTGATATTTGTGTTATCAAATCAGAAATCGAATTATGCGACTTTAATGCGAGTGGCTGACTAAAACCCGACCTTTTTCACTTTACGCCACGAGTCGTTCGAGAGCACGACTCGAATTACTACTGTCCGGCGACAATCGCTTCATACTACTGCGGTTTAAGCGATTCTTCATCAGCTGCAGTGCTGCAATTAGCTAAAAGTAATATAAACTCGCCGAGTATTGAACAAAATAGAGAGAAAAGCGTTAAATGAAAGACGAGTATATCAAAGTTTCGTTAACTCGTTATCTATCTCTCAAAATTTGAAAAAAAAGGTCTAACCCTGAAAAAACGTTCTGCTACAATTTCCTATATTCTCAGTTTTGTATGACCGTGTAGCGCTTCTGCTTGATAAGAAAAATTTATAATTTATAGACTGAGTTAAATTACACTGTGCAACACCAAAAATGATACTGAAGTTTGATGATAGATTCTGACAATATTGACCCTACTGAACAAAAGTACGAAAGGATTTGTTTTTATTAGGTCACGTTTACGAGTAATTTATTTATAACAGTATTTTAAGGAAGTTCTTCAATTACTGGCCGATTTTCATGATTCAAATTTCCACACTTGGGTTTAAAATGCTTCTTACTTCATTTCCGTCAAAATTGTTATGAAAAAAAAGTAGTTCCGAATTTTAGATTCCGTAAAAAGAAATACAAATGTTTTTTCGATGGGTCATTGCTACCGTCGCAGAGGGAGCCCTTTTACTCGGGAGATCCTTTTTTTCCGGTTCTCGGAATTTTGAATCCCTAATTTCTAATTCCCTAATATAAATAAATTTATTCATTCCACAATTCGTAATTTTTACTCAATAATTTTCTCTGTGTAGCAAAAATAAGGATCGTTTGAATATCATTAGTAAACGTTATTGTTTAAATTGTAGTTTTTTTCAGAAATAGATACATTCATTTTTTCCGAATTCGCGAAAGAAGGGAAACACGAAAACTCGTGTTTCGGATCAATAACAGATGGCAGATTCAAAATTCTAGTGAAAATAAATAATTTAAAAGAAAATACATAACTTAGAAGAGAAAGAAAGATACAAATGATTTGAGAAATTTCAAAAGATGAGGGTATTAGTTTGATACATGAATATAAATTTGACATGATTTCAAAATTAATATTAAATAAAATAATTATAATTTTTTATTCTGAAACACAAAAATATGAAGATGCAGTATTAAAAAATAGAATTGATGAATGTTTGTAAAACGCTCCCTATTATTCTCAATAATTTTTCTTTCGATCTTTTGGAGCACAAATAAATCAACGAATTTTATTTTTCTAGCTTTCGGCC
>JAPYZL010123643.1:0-20696 GCA_030522825.1 Platygaster orseoliae
CTTTTGTATCTTAGTTTTTTCATTACGTTCACTCGCAACTACTATTAAGGTTGTTCATCAACGATGTTCAGCGAGTGGGTGGGGAGGAAGGGGGGAGGTTTAGAAAATCGAAAAACCACAAATTTATATCGAATTAAGTTGGATAGAATTCGATGGAGAGAAGTCACAAATGTGAGCTTTGAGTGGTCTAATCGCTTTTTTCGTTAAATTCTGGAAGCCGTATATTCTGTTCGTGCGGTAAGAGAAACCTGACAAAAGGTTCGTGCTTTTTTTTATTTCTAACATCACTTTTCTCTATACGAATCTATGAAAAGATGTTAAACATTGAAGTGTCCAAGTCATCTCGTTTCGTTGTCATTTTTAAAAAAAATGTATTGTAATAATGCAGATCTTGAAAAATAACATAGGTATGGAATTTTGTTATCACAACTTTTTCTTGAAGAAAAGCTTAGGACGAGGTGAATTTATTTTAAAATGAAAAATGGTTGTTAAAGAAAAAAAAGAGGAACAGAAACTTATAAATTTCGAGATTTTGAGCCTTGAATTGAGTGATTTCTTAATTTGGGAAAATTGAAGAACTGCTTGGAAATTCACTCATGGTTTGAAAATGTACTTGAAAGAAAAGTTTATGTAGTGTAAAAAAATTAGGATTTCTGAATGGAAAAATGAAAAAAATAAGTGTCTTTTCCAAGTTTTCATTTAAAATTTGCGTTTCCAAAATTTTTACTTGAAACTTACTTTTAAACTATCAATTATTACATTATTATCGTAAATTAAGCTTCTCTTTATTCAAAAAAAGCGAAATTAAAATTCGTTTATGATTTAAAAATTTTTTTGTAAAATGGAATATTTTCCTGTATGAAAATCACAAGAAAATGAAGTTTTTTACAATCAAAGAATGTAACTCCAGGAATTTACATAGATATTGAAATTGTAATATTCATGAACTCGAATATTTATAACGAAGAAATAAAAACATTGAAATTCAAATATTCGAAGTATACAACTTCTGAATTTTAAAACACAGAAAAGTACATCCAAAATCTCAAAACGTGGCAAATCAAAAAACAAGAAGTATCAAAATTCAATAAATCTTAAAAATCTAGTAAATCCAAAAAATAAGTTTTGAGTATTTCCTTGATTAAGGAAAATGGAAAAACAGTTAAAAAAATTACCTAGAATTCGAAAAGATGCTTGGAAAAAATTAAACTGTAAAATAAAAAAAAAATTAGGATTTTTTGTTTCATTTCGTTGATTTATTTTATATGAATCTAGTTACATAAAGTTAGAGGTCAAAAATGATACACTACTTTTGAAATTCAAAGACTCGAATTTAATAATTTCTTAATTAACTTCCTAATTTAAAGTAAAATTCAATGTACAAATTATTTGCATATTTATATATGGTTTTTTTTATTATTAAATTCATACAACTCCAAAAAACTGATCCAAATTCACTTGAATAATTCCAAAAAATTCCGTTGTAAAATTCACAAAAAATCTATCTTTCCAAAGCTCACAATATTCACAACGTACAATTAATACCATTCAAATTAAACTATCCTGAAACTCAAAGGCTCAAAATGAATAACTTCCAGACAAACATAAACAGAACAACACTTAAAAAATCCACCATCAAAATTAAAAAAAAGAAAACCCGAAATTCACAAATAACGAAATAACGAATATTCCAAACCCAACTCACTAAACAACGATCTCCCAGAAATCACAAAAATATGACCCCTCAAATCTCAAAACCGAGCAAACTTAAAAATCCTGAATTCCAAAACCCAATTCAAGGACCTCAAAATTAAAAAACAATAATTCATCCCCAAATCATGAAACCTACACTCAACTTTACCAAACCCAACCAACCCCAAAAACAGAATGACGAAAACCAACTGAACCAGAAAAATCTAAGATTGTTGCCCGACGAGAGGACAAATGAAATGTGACCTTCGAGCCCTATCCGCGAATGAAAGATTTTTCCGCGAGAGGGTCGGAGTACGATCCGAACAATATTCGTCGCGGTTTACCTGGGGTTGATATTATTCCCGCGGCTCATGACCGTTGCAATGTCACTCGCGAATATCACGCTAATTGGCCGGTGCACGAACCCTGACTCTCCATGTGCCGCGAGCTCGGGAATTCCGTCTTGCCCCCGGTTACACGTAGCAGCGCGCTTTTCCCTTCCTCTTTAACCCCGATAGCGCCAGAATTCGCGCAAGGGCGCATGTACGAAAACTCGCGAAATCAATAGAGACGCGGGTCACGTGGGCTCGGGGCTCGACGAAGCGAGATCGAGGAAAAGAGAGCGGTCAACGAAATTGCAATCGCGGGAAATCTCTTCCGCGCCGGCAATTTCGAGCGATCGATCGCTTTTAACCCCGACGACGGGGCAAAACGGAATTATTGAGGAACAAGATGCGTGGTTCCCCGATAGCGAATGATTGACACAATTTTCAATCGTTTATACACACTGTTAGAAATTTCTGTAAATTTACAAACTTTTTAGTGCACAGTACCTTAAAAATTTAGAAAACGTGTTAGCGAAAGTGATTTTACGTGTCAGAAACTGAAGTTTACAGTACGCGCTAAGAATTTACAGAATGTACTCTAAATATTATACACTGTCCTGCACCAATAGTTCAGGGTACAGTTCCCTAAATATGTTTTAGCTAACTGTCACCATAATACACTTAAATGTACCTTAAATTTACGAAAAAACATCTACATCTGTATCGCGTTCCCTTGAAATAGACTGCGTCATCGTGTGGCGTGGCCTTCTGCTTTCTCGCGCGGCAGTTTGAGCGGCGACGCATTAACTAGAGGGTATTGGACTACCCTAAAAATTTGCTCTCCGAGTCTGACCGGAGAACCGGAAGGATTCACTCTGCCAGCCCCCGGCATTATATGCTTCGTGGGTAATAAAACCTGTATTTTTAACATACTCGTTTTTGGCGTCTTTTTGCAAACCCTGCCATTTAACCATTTTCAAATGTTATGAAATCGTAAGCGCCATTAAAATTATTTTAAGGAGGATTGTCTTCTATCATTAAAGTACTTAATACCGGAATCCCTATGTAAAGTCAAGAACTGAACTAAAGTTTTAGGGAACGTGTACCCTAAAGTTCTTTTACGAATTTTCACTAATATCGCACCACGCGTGATCTAAAATTTCTTACCAGATCGTCCCCTAATTTTACAGTACCTGATTTGTAATATGAAGTTACTTGCCTGTCCTTAATGTTATGCTACGTGTACTATAAATTTACAAATCAGGTTTCTTAAATTTAAAGAAACACTTTTCAAAATTTAGAGTATGTACCTAACTGAAACTTCCAGGTAATTTACCTTAAAAATGGCCTAAAAATTTCTTACAGTGTAGATTGTTCAATGATGTTGCCATGTTTGACCTTAGTAAGGCGGCATTTTGGTGTTGCAATAAATGTGCAATGATATGTTTTAACGTTTATCTCGTGGCGCTCAGTCAAATTTGTCAATGATGTTACAATGTTTGCAACATGACAAAGCTTACTTGTGATGTATAGAAAAACGTATGATTTTGCCTACGCATCTTTGGCGAATCGTGCTGCAATTTCAGTCAATCATGATGCAGCATTGTATGTGCGAAAATGTCTACAACAGTGCTATCTAGGTTTCGTTTATATTTATTTATTAATGTATATTAATTACAAAACATATGAAATTAATGCAAAATTAACGATGTGGTTGAAGATGTCAATTTCAAAGTATTGCTGGACACTTCAAATTTAAAACTGATTAACAGGGTCAATAAGAGAAATTCAACTTTATTGTGATTATCAACATTTTATCTTAAACAAGTCATTATTTTTATAAATTACTGGTGGAATGTAGGAATTGTATCTGAACAGAATTTTCAAAATACATGCAATTTGGCTCGAATCGTACTTTTAACGTTTGCAAAAATTATTTATTTGCAAAAATTCTCAGAGTGATCGTTAATAACTCTTCGAAATAGAGATGGTTTTATGTGACTGAGTGCTCAAATCACTCTAAAAAGTTAGTCTTATTTGAAGATGCATCAAAATTAAGGCACTACTTTAATTTCAAATATCATCTTAAATTCAGTCCACGTTTAAATTCATTTTCGTGCAAGCAAGTCTTAAATCAAGAGGATATGTCTTGAATAAAGAATGATTTCCTTAAATCATAATAAATGTTCCTAATTTAAGACTTACCTACTTGAAAGCAATAGTGAATATGGACTAAATTCAACGTAATATTCGAATTTCAAGTCATGCCTTGATTTTGTTACATCTCCAAATAAGATTCCATTTTTAGAATGATCCATCAAGGGAAAGAATTAGTTTCCATAAATAAAATTCGATTTTCATTATGTCAAGTGAAGTTCCAAGGTTTCATATTTTAATGCTCCACTCACTCTAAATTCTTTGAAAATTACAAGTTTCAATGTTCGAACATTTAACATTAGAACGACCAAGATTCAAAGCCATAAGCAAATCTAAAGTCACTGACTCGACTCTACATAAATAATATACGAAAATAATGACATATTATTCGATTCTCAATTATTTCCACCATCTGTATGCTGACCCCAAAAGTAATAAAAGAAGAAAACATAACTGAAAATGATTTCCCAAAACGTCAATCAATCAAAAACACCTTTTCTTGACTTCATAAAAGAAAAAAATGCAGACTCCGATACGAAACCCATTGAACAAATCTGACTCAGATTTTCTGCACAAAAAGTACCAAAGACTCAAAATCTTATCAAAATAAATTGCCTCCTTAAATAAAAAAGATCCCAATTTGATTTGAGAAATTTATGTCATCGAAGAGATGATCGAGAAAATCGATAATTTGAGGGGATCCAATGATCGTTCATTAGCGATAAAAACAGCGTTAATTCACGAATGCTCGAAAGTGCTGGCAGCTTTGAAACAAGAGCACCGAGCTGAGGAAATTTTGCGCAGAGCTTGGAACGACGTGGAATCGATTATTTCAAAACCGGAAGTCATATTTCTAGGCTATAAGCTCATGAACCATTACGCGTATTTGCTTTCTGAAAAAGGTGACTTCGCGAGGGCGAAAGACTTATTGGAGTTATCGAAATCCACTTACGAAACTTTCAAATCGAATTTGATATCGAATAAAATCTAATGTAATTTATCATGATGCAATTCAATATAACGGAAATCGATTTTTGTGATTATCAAGTTACTGAAATTAGAATTTTGTATTTTAAAATACTTTTAGTATTTTTGAAATTTCCTTATCATTTATACAATTTGGGTTTTTTTTGATATTATGAATTTATATATGGGTCATTCCAGGTCAGATTTACACCCCCCATTACAGATATCATTGTAATATTTTTTTTTGTTTTTCAATAAAAAAAATCGATACGTGATTTTTGGTTAAGTGGAAAAAAAATTTTTCACAACTATACGATTTTTCAAAGTTTTAAAAAACGCCGATTTTTACGTGAAAGTAGCATTTTTGAGCGCCTAAAACTCGAAAACGCCTAATTTGAAACAAAACTATCATAAGTAAAAAAATTTTACTTACATCTTAACCTTTTTACCTGTCGAAAAAAAAAATTTTGTTCCAACATTTTTTACTTAAAAAAAGTTGAAAGTTGTTAAAGAAAGTGATATATCTCAAAAATATCGGTAAAATGTCGATTTTTTTTCCACAGTTCGATTCGCTAGAGATTATCGAATAACAAAAATTTTAGTTTATAGTGGCTTTCAACGTGTAACTATTCAAATATAGTAGAATACTTCATTGACGATTTTTTTAAGGTTTCCTCTTAATAACAATGTTAAATACTTAAGTATATCATTGGTGTAACAAAAATTAATATACTAATGTACCAGATTACAATATATGATTGGTAAAAAGTTGAAAATTCAAAAAGTTGATTCTTTGAGATGTTTGATTACCTGGTCCTCGCCACCTCTATCAGTCATCGCCTATACATGAAAATAAACAAAATGAATTGAAATAATAAAGATTTAATTATTGATCTCACGAAAACTTGTCTAAAATCTGTATATATAAACGTACGAAATCAACAAAGAAAAGTGGAGTTATTACCGGAAAATTGTGAACAACTATAGTTTGATCACGATTTTCCGGTGGGGAATTGCGGAAGAAAGAAAAATCTGATAATTACAGTTTTTGAATTTGACAACCGTGGAATTATTGCAATGATGTTTTCACTTTACTTTACTTTACTTGCTCTTTCGCACGCACTCAAACTCGGCAGATTCGCGTAAAACAATAAAATATCCGACAATCGATAAACGCGCATGAATCAGTATGAATTTGGCAACCTAGTTTTCAGAGAACAAGTCACGTAATTGATAATTTAATCGATGGTCATCGATATTTTGAAATAGGTGCTACTGAAAATTAGTAACGATTCAAACCCTCGGCTTCACCTCGGGCCTGAACCCTCGTCTTCGCCAAATTCGACACTTGCACTACGTTACATAATATACTATATTTTTCTCTCAGAGTGTAGTTAGTACAACGCGCAGAAATTGAGGGCAGATATACATTTGAAAGACTCTGTGAATTACTGAAGCGAGTACACGCTCAATGTTATTTGACGGTATTAGTGGAACTTTATAGGGAATTGGCCCAATTTCAACTAGAAATTATAGACCTGAATCTAAAGCGGATTAGCATAATCAAGAGAGTGTTCCAAATTGCTGTGAAATGCTCGTAAACAAAGCCGAAGCTTTATCGGAAGTTTACGCTAAATTACAACGATTTAGCGACGATTTGAATTATGACTTCAAGGCTTCAAGCGTGTCAATTCCGATATGTTACACGAGACTGGAAAATAAATAACGAGTTGTTTTGACAACGTCTGATGGAAGATTTATGAAGTCTTTATTTAAAGTTTGAAAAATATGAAAAGAAGGAATTCGTAATATCGAAAGTAGTAATGGCTATATGAATATTTCAAAAAAGTTTAATCAAATAATAATAAATTTTTGAACATTTTTTATTTAGAATATTTATTATAATAGAGAATTTATATTTATAAAAACAAAAATATACATTCAATATATCTATATGAATATTTCAATTAATATTCATATATTCAGATAAATATACGAATATATATACATATTCATAAATATTTGTTCATGGACTATTTTTTTGTTTTTATATTATTAATAACTTAGTTTTAATATTACATACATATTTAATTTTATAATTATAAAAGGAGAAAGATATTTTATTTAAAATATAATTTTAATATTATTCATATTGATATATGAAAGTATTTAATTGAAATTCATTGCTTTATATATTTATTTATAATAAATAATTTTAATTGATTATAATTAAAAATTATTTTATATAATATACTTTTAAATATTACATTATTTATCATGTAAAATACACTTCGTAATATTATATGTAATGTGAGTAAGTATAGCAAAATATAAAAAAATAAGCAAAAAATTATTCTACATATTTACAGAAATTTTTTTACACATTCAATTTTTAAAATGTTATAATTGAAATAATCTCATATAATTTTTTTGCATTCTCTTTAATTTGCTTAGATATATTTAAGCTTTTTCAATAAATTCAACAGATTTCCTATTTCGTAAATTTTTATATAGTTCTTTTATATCCGATCGAAATTTGAATTGTGAGTACATTTTTGGATTTTCGGAATGGTCAAAATTCTTCATTAATTTTCAAAAATCCCAGGAAACCTGTCAAAAAGGAAAAAAAAACGAAATAAATTATCTTTTCGTGACACTCAGCAACATGATGTTTTTCCCGCGAATTCGGTATGTACACAAATAAATATATTTGCACCCTTTATTTTTGCTAATCTTAAATAATCGTCACTTACCGCACTAAACAACGGGGAAATGCATAAACAATCGCGTTCTCGGATTGATAATTATTAATTATAGGGGTCGCCACTGGGTAAATTTCGCAAATTTTCAATCGATATCAAAATAACTGAATTTCTGAGCAAGCGTTAACGGCCATTTTTTAAGTACTGTTTTCATGAAAGGGTGAACAACAGTTAAGTTTTTTTTACTGTCCAATTGTGAATTGTGATTGTGCGAAAAAATGGCAAACCAGTCTAGTTCTGAGTTGTGACCGTTGTGACTGCGCGAAAAATGGCGGATCATGATTCAAATAAATTCAAATAATATTTCAGAAAACACTTTTTTTCTTGGAATTTATAACGATATTTGATCATTTTTACGTTATATTATGGTTTTTTAATGATTTTTTTATTTTTTGTTCATTTTTTGGGGGGATTCGTTTTGTTTTTAAAAATGTCTCGTGATTTTTAACGGAACTCGTAGTAACGGTTTATGCATGGCGACCAATGTTTTTGATGCGGATATACGTAAAAACCAATTTTTGTTGGATTATTAAAAATGAAAATTGAAATTTTACTTAAAAAATTGAACCAGAAATTGTTTTGTACGACAATTTATGTAGATTTATTCACCTAAAGTTTGTATTCATAGCATGTAAATAGTTTGGTTCCGACAGCCAAATATTTATTTCCGTGAATGTTCTGTAATAATTATGTTAAATTATTTATATGCTACAAATTGTAATGAAATTCAGAAGGTTTTGAACAGTTCGTTTTTGGATTTTCAAAATTTTATTAAATCAAAAAAGATTGAGAATTCCAAAGGTTTTAAAAAAGTCTATGATAATTCTAAAAAATTCGAAAAATTTAAAGAATTTCTGAAAACGTTCATAAACTTTGTAGATTGGTTCATTTACATACTTGATCGTAAGTTGAACATTGTTTATCCATTTTTTAATAAAAATCTGAAAAACTTAAAAAGTACCGGAAAATTACGAGAAATCTAAAAAATTTGGACTGCCTTTTGCAGAACTCTAAGAGTTTGAATTATAGTTTGAAATACTTTTGAAATTTTTAAAATTGTTAATATAATTCAATAAATTTAGAAACATGTGTAGAATTTAAAAAAATACTCATAAATTTTTTAGATTGCGTTCATTCACATATTTCTTCGAGATATGTAAGTAATATTATTTAATTTTTTGATAAAAAACTGAAAAACGTGAAATGTATTAGGAAAATAAGAAAAATCACGAGTACGATAAAATTTGCCGAAATTTGATAAGTTTCAAATAGTTTGAATGACGTTCGAAGTTCCAAATAAATTGACTATTTTGAAGATGGTTAATAATTTTTTACATTTCGGAAAATTTGTGGAATTTCAAAAAGCGTTCATAAATTTTCAAGACTGTATTAATTTCCATATTTTTTAATTTCTTAATAAAAAACTGGAAAACTTAAACATCTCAGAAACTTACGAAAAATCTTAATGCGTTCGACTAATTTTTGTAAAATCCAGTGTTTTCAAATATCTTGAATGTGAACTGTTCACATCTTGGAAAATTCATAAAAATTGAAGAAAAATTGAAAATTTTGAAGATTAATGTTATTTAGTTCAGTAAATGTTACGTATTTATGGTATTTATTATGCTCGTTTTAATTTATCAATTAATTCAGTTAATAAAATTTCATTTAAAGCTTCAAACTTTTTAAAAGTTTTTTAGATTGAATTAATCAACATATTTCTTCGAAATACATTATGTTTTTTCATCTCTTGATAAAAAAGTGAAAAAACTTGGAAATTATTATAAAAATGCGAAAAATTATGAGTTTTATAAATTTTCTAAAATTCGATGAGTTCCAAATAGTGTAAATCATGTTTGAAATTTCAAAAAATGTAAAATCATTGATTATTTTGGAGATGGTTCATAATTAGATACATTTCGGGAAATTTGTAAAATTTGTATAATTTCAGAGAGCGTTCAAAAATTTTCTTAACCATATTCATTTCAATTTTTTTTTTTTTTTTTGCAATAAATACCATAAATATAATTTTGGATAAAAAATTAAAAAATTACAATAAATCCTAATGAAAATAAATAAAAATTAAATAATGAAAAAAAATTAAGTAATTGAAAGTTTTAAATCAACAAATTTTTGTAAGATTCAGTGAGTTTCAAATATTTTGAATGTAAACTTTTCATAACTTGGAAAATTCGTGAAAATCGAAAGAAAATTTTGAAGATTTTAACAGTTCAATAAAAATGTTACGTATTTATTATGTTCATTTCAATTTATCAATTGATCCAGTTAATAAAATTTTATTTAAAGCTTCAAACTTTTTTCAAAGTGTTTGAGATTGCGTTGATTAACATATTTTTTCGAAATACATAATGTTTTTTTCATTTCTTGATGAAAAAATGAAAAACTTGAAAATTATTAGAAAAATGCGAAAAACCATGAGTTCTATAAATTTTTCTGAAATTTTATGAGTTTCAAATAATTTATATCGTGTTAGAAATATCAAAAAATTGAAAATCATTGATTATTTTGGAGATGGTTAATAATTAGATACATTTCGGAAAATTTGTAAAATTTGTATAATTTCACAAAGCGTTCAAAAATTTTCTTAACTATTCATTTCAATTTTTTTTTTTTGTAATAAATACCATATATTTAATTTTGGATAAAAAACTGAAAAATAACAAGAAATCCTAATGCAAATAAATAAAAATCAAATAATTAAAAAAAATTAAATAATTGGAAATTTTAATTCAATAAATTTTTGTAAGATTCAGAGCATTTCAAATATCTTGAACGTGAACTTTTCATAACTTGGAAAATTCGTAAAAATGGAAAGAAAATTTTGAAGATTCATGTTTTACAGTTCAATAAATGTTACATATTTATCATGTTGTTTCTAATTTATTCAGTTTATTCGATTAATTAAATTTTATTAAAAGTTTTAACACTGAGAGAAAAATCCAGTACTTTTTATTATAATTTAGTAAAAAGTACTAGATGTACAGAATTTACGGATTATACAGTATTTTATTATTCAAAATATTTGTATTGTAGTCATTGACATAAAGTATAGTAATTGTAGCTCTTCATTCTAGTGAAACTCATATACAGTGTGTCCTTATTAAAGTATGACAGCCAAAAAAAATCTAAGATTTTTTCCTTTGCCATTTTTTTGAAAACTCAAAATTTAAAAAGTTATTTAAGCCAAAAATTTTAATGATAAATGCCCTTCATCGACAAGTGCGAGTCAATTTCACGGACCAAACTTTTCCCAAATCTTCTTCATATTTTTCTGAGTAAAAAAGTCCTTTGCCACTTTTTACAAAACTCAAAATCAAAAAAGATATCCGAGTTGAAAGTTTCAACCAATCAGATTTCTTAGATTGCAAACTCGAATATCTTTTTGGATTTTGAGTTTTGTAAAAAGTAGCAAAGGACTTTTTTACTCAGAAAAATATGAAGAAAATTTGGGAAAAGTTTGGTCCGTGAATTCGACCCCTACTTGTCGATAAAGAACATTTATTATTAAAATTTTTGGCTTGAATAACTTTTTAAATTTTGAGTTTTTTAAAAAATGAAAAAGGAAAAAATGTCTTAGATTTTCATAAGGAATCTATGGTTTTCGGCTGTCACACTTTACTTGGGACACCCTGTATAAATAAGCAATACTTATGAAAAACTGTGGAAATTATGATCATGTAAAATAATTTTCCACATCTTGAATATTGAGAACTGCTTTTCACTTAATTAAAAAATAGGTACAATATGTTTAGTATTTTTTACTATATACCAACTTATAGTTGCGATATTTGACGTTTTACTATACTGCATGGTAAAAATAAATATATTCATGGTTAAATGTACTATAATATATGAAAAATTAAAATAATATTCTAGATTTTCCTAGAATATAGTAATTTTTCCAATATTTATAGTACAAATTACTAGGTTTTTTTCTCAATGAAACTTGAGTCTTGAGTTTCAAGTCAAACGTAATCAAGCGGCTGCGCATTGCCGCAAACGAGAATACAGAGAAAATAGCCCCACGATAATGATCAGTAATGTAGGCAAGCAAGTTCCTATAACTACCAGAAAGTATTCACAAAAAGGTCAATTTAAGCCAATCAAAACCCATGAATTCCATAGTCCATAGTTCCAGTTTCAAAGGCAACGATTTTTCCTAGTGAACCCCAAAAAGTGAAAAATACCTTGACAAAATCTTGAATTATTGTGGAAAAACTCCACATAAATAAAGTTTGTATCTTTCCATAAAAAATTTCAAATTATTCACTTGCCAAAATCTATCACTTCGAAAAAATTACAATCTTTTTCAGTGACTTTTCATGAATTTAATTATTTATAAACAATAACTGTTTTTTATTTCTTTTGCAGATACTTATTTTTCCAGAACACCCCAAAAATTCCAATGATAAGAATTCTGTGATATTAGTTTATTAAATAGTGATTTATTTATTTGCAAAAAATGAGTCGAGACGAGGAATTGTTGAAAAGTGTCAGTGACCTTTTCACTGAAAAGACTTTAAGAGATATTGTTATCAAAACTACGGAGAAAACTGATTCAGAGAATGTTGAAATTTTATCGTGGGATTTTTGCGGGGGGAATACAAAAGGCGACAGCTATTTATCAGTTACTAATAAAATTGGTGTGAAAGCCGAAATCGATGGAAAAGTGGAAATAATCCGAATTTTCGTCAAGTCCTTACCAAAGAATATGGGACTGAGGAAAACCTTCAGAATTAGCGAGTTTTTTCGAAATGAAATACATTTTTACAGCGAGGTAAAGTCAGTTTTTAGATTTTTTAGAACGTATTTTTATGTTTGGATTTAATTTTTTTGAAACTCAATTGTATGAAAGATTTATTTTTATGTTTCAATTTTATATTAAATTATATTTATATTAAAATTTTTATTTCTTCTACAATTTTTTCCTTCATTCAACACTACAGTTTTCAATATTTAATGTTCTGGATTTTTTTTTACGTTTATGTATTTGATATCAATCGTAATCTGTTTGAAATATTGTAATTTTAAAGTTTCTTACACATTACACATAATTTTCATAAAGTTACAAAAACTTCATTTTCAAAATAACATAAAAATTATTGAAAACTTTTATTTTCTGCTGTCTCATTTTTCATTTTGTTCATTTAAAATGTTCAGTTACTTAATATTAATTTTTTTTTCGTTACATGTAAACATTTTCATGTTTTTTGTTTTGAAAAATTAGCTCAAACCGCCAAACAAAAAAACTATGAATATAAAAGTATAAGATTTTTATTTTGGGAGCATCTATACATGCCAGTTTTCTTTTTTCTTTTTTTTGAATTTTATGAAATTCTGCAAATATTTTCAATATTGGCAATTAAAATAGAAAACGAAAAATTATGGAGACCACCTTTTTTTTTTTTTTAATAGGCACTCTGCCTTCAAACCCTTCCCCAGACCATACGCCCTTGCAGAATTCATAAAACTTCGTTTATAAAATGAAATAGACACCATCTGAATGAAATTAAAATTTCCTACATATTATTGTACATAATTCACATAAAGTTAAAAAAACTTCATTCTGAAAATAACATGAAACTTATTGAAAACTTTCATTTTCTGTTGTATCATTTTTCATGTTGTTCATTTACAATTTTCAAATAATTAATATAATTTTTGTTCATCAAACGTAAACATTTTTATGTTTTTTGTTTTATAAAATTAGCTCAAACCACAGAACCAAAAAGCTGTGAATAGAAAAATACAAGATTTTGATTTTAGGAGCATCTATGTATGCCAGTTTTCTTTTTTTTTTAATTTTATAAAACTCTGCAAATATTTCCATTATTGACAATTAAAATGCAAAAACAAAAATTACGGAGACCCCCTTATTTTTTTTTAACAGGGACTCTGCCCTCAGACCCTTCCCCAGGGCATACGTCCCTGTGGAATTCCTAAAATTTCGTTAATAAAATGAAATAAACATCATCTAAATAAAATTAAAACTTATTTGTCTTAAAGATACTGCCAAGATTCCAAGAATTCGCCAAATCAAGAAAAGCCTCTTTCATGCTATGCGTTCCAAAATGCTTGTCTTACCTTTTGGACGGTGAAAACGATTTTCTCGTTCTTGAGGATGTCAAAGTTTTGGGGTATGATCAAATCCCACGGAACATCTGCATTGATTACACCATTTGCTGTTCCATGCTTCGCTCAATAGCCAGATTCCACGCGATTTCTTTTGCTTACAAAGACCAAATAAAAGACGGATTCGCTGAAATTCAAAATTGCTTGGAAGAAACCTATTACTCAGAAAATTTGTGGAATTGGTACCAGCGTTTTGAAGTGAGTATCGAAGATTTTCGTTAAAATTAATAAAAGTTGCTTTCTTATGAAATAAAACGTTATTTGTAGCATGAGGCATACTCACGTTATTACTCACGCGAAATTTTGCGACCGAGCGAAGCGAGTGAAATAAAATATTCTTAAAATTTTCGAATATCTTCCGAAGTCTTCGTATTTAAGGTCAAAATCAGAATTCACAATTGATTTACATGAGATTTGGAGTAAAATTCCAAGCAAATGATGAGAATTTCGTATTAACTTGAACATTTTTGAAGCAATCGCTTTTTTGAAGCAAACGCTTTATTTCATACGCAAGTACGTATTGGGGCAGTGCCGGATTTAGAAATTTGGCGGTCCTAGGTAGTTTCAAAAATTGCTGCCCCCCCCCCTCCTTTCTCCCCCTCCACACCCATCTTCTCTGAAAAACAGATTTTAAGATCAGGGAATTAGGGAGTTATATGAATTTACAAAAATTACAAAATGGGAAAAATGGTAAATATGTCAAAATATGGAAAATTTGGAAATTCAGATGTTTTGTGAAATTTAGTAATTCCAAAATCAACGGTATTTGAAACATTTTAGCATGTTTTGTTATTTCATGACAATTTCGTGAATATTTCGCACTCTGGGAACCACATAAATTATTATAATTTTGAAATTTTCAGGAAAACTGACATTCTGAAAATTCGCTAATTTTTTTCAAATTTTAATATTCAAGCAATTTTCGAAATTGTGGAAATGTACTTTTTAAGGGAAATTGGAGGAGTAGTCAGGCCTTTGAAAATTCCGAAAGTTGTGAGAATTCCAATACATATATAGTAAAAATTTACTCATTTTATGAATATCATTCATAATCTTCAATTACTGAAATTCGAAAATTTGGTCACTTGTAGGACATTTTTCAAACGATAAGATTTTTGTAAAATTCATAAATTTACCAATAGTTGGAAAATTTCAAGATTTATCGAAATTTTGAGCGTTCTGGAAATTTGCAACAAAAAGTAGTCGACAAAATTTATTGATCAGTATATAAAAAATTAATAAATTATGAAAATAAAGATGTTTTGATATTTTCGGCAATTTTATTACGAAAATTTCAGTTATTCCGAACATTTCATCAAAATTTGAAAAATGTCGGGATTTCGGTTATTGCAATAATTTAAATTTAAAAAAAATTTACTCATTTCTATGAGTACCATTTATAATCTTCAATGATCACTAAAATTCAGGAATTTCGTCACATTTAGATTATTTTGCTAACTATATAGGACTTTCACAAAATTTATAAATTTTCAATAGTTGAATATTTTTAAGTTTATGAAAATTTGAAGTGTTTTGAAATTTTTTAACAAAAAATATTCAACAAAATCGATTAACAAGTATATAAAAAATAAATAAATCATGAAAATAAATACGTTTTGACAATTTAAACAATTTTGTGTCGAAAATTTCGGAGATTGCAAGAATTTCAATTTTAAAAAAATGTACTCATTTCTATGAATACCATTTATTTATAATCTTCAATGATCACTAAAATTCAGGAATTTCGTCACATTTAGATTATTTTGCTAACGATAGGACTTTCACAAAATTCATAAACTATCAATAGTTTAAAATTTTGTAATTTATGGAAATTTTAGGTATTTTTAAATTTTTCAACAAAAAATATTCATCAAAATTAATTAATAAGTATATAAAAAATTAAGAAACTATGAAAACATATAGATGTTTTGACAATTTCAGCAATTTTATTTCGAAATAAATTTCAGATATTTCGAACATTCCGTCACGGATTTCGAAAATGTCAAAAATTCCGGATATTACAAGAATTTCACTTAAAAAAAAAATTTACTCGTTTTTATGAATACCATTTATAATCTTCAATGATCACTAAAATTCAAGAATTTCTTCACATTTAGATTATTTTGCAAACGATAGGACTTTCACAAAATTCATAAATTATCAATAGTTGAAAATTTTTTAACTTATGGAAATTCTAAGTGTTTTGAAATTTTTAACAAAAAATAGTCAACATAATTGATCAAATTATGAAAATGAAAAAATTAAGAAATTATTAAAATAAAGACGTTTCGACAATTACAGCAATTTTGTGTCGAAAATTTCAGTTATTTGAATATTTCGCCAAAATTTGAAAAATATCGAAAATTTCGGAGATCGCAAGAATTTAAATTTTTTAAAGATTTACTCATTTCTATGAATACCATTCATAAGCTTCAATGATTACTGAAATTCATAAATTTCTTCACATTTAGAACAAATTTCGAACGATAGGACTTTCGTGAAATTCACAAATTTTATTATAGATAGTTAAAAAATTTTAATTTATGGAAATTTCAAGTGTTTTGGAATTTTTTAACAAAAAATAGTCAAGAACATTTAATAAACTATGAAAATGAAAAAATTAAGAAATTATGAAAATAAAGACGTTTCGACAATTTCAGCAATTTTATTTCGAAAATTTCAGTTACTTTGAATATTCCGTCAAAATTTGAAAATTTCGGAGATCGCAAGAATTTCAATTTTAAAAAAATTTACTCATTTCCATGAAAACCATTTATAATCTTCAATGATCACTAAAATTCAGGAATTTCGTCACATTTAGAACATTTTGAAAACGATAGGACTTTCGCAAAATTTATAAATTATCAATAGTTAAAAATTTTTTTATTTGTAGAAATTTTAAGTGTTTTAAAATTTTTCAACAAAAAATAGTCAACACAATTGACTAAATAATGAAAATGAAAAAATTTCGAAAATTAAGACGTTTCGACAATTTCAGCAATTTTATTTCGAAAATTTCAGTTATTCCAAACATTCTGCCGAAATTTGAAAAATCTCAAAAATTTCGGAGATCGCATGAATTTCAATTTTTAAAAAAATTTATACATTTCTGTAAATACCATTTATAATCTTCAATGATAACTAAAGTTCGGGAATTTCGTCACATTGAGACCATTTTGCAAACGGTAGGACTTTCGCAAAATTTGTAAATTATCAATAATTTAAAATTTTTTAATTCATAGAAATTCTTAGTGTTTTGGAATTTTTTAACAATAAATACTCAACAAAATTGATTAAATTATGACAATGAAGAAACTAAGAAATTATGAAAATAAAGACATTCCGACAATGTCAACAATTTTGTGTCGAAAATTTCAGTTATCAAAACATTTCGTCAAAATTAAAAATTTTGGAGATGTTGACCATTTTTTATATGAACCTCAAAATAAAAATTTCGAATCTTGTAGAATTCGTTAATATAAACTTAATTATCGCGTGGATCGCGAAAGAGTTTTTAATAACGTATCACGAAATTTTAGTTAACAAATACCATATTTAATTAGAATATTAATTTATTATACTACCAAACTTATTATCATGTTGCATTGTTATCACAAAAGATGAAAATAACTTATTATGTTGCTACATATATCACTTAAATAACCAGAAAATCCTCATATCAGTTATTCAGACATTGACATCTCTGCAAAATTTTATTTGTTTGCCTGTTCAGTAAATCTGGCCCTGTATTCAAGCGATACGCATATTTATCGCCACGCCCCTTATTTTTCGGGAAAAGTAAAGCGCCGAATTTCTCGTCATGTACTGCCCGACAAGAAAGTTCGACCGAACTTTACGATACCAACTCAAACCATAAAATTCGTTAATAAAAACTTGCAACAACAGATGAGCTTGTTAAGAATAGCCAAAGACGCTTTGTTCAAAGAATACCCTGGAAGTGCAGCTGAACGAAAATTCCAAATTCTGGAGAATGACCAGCTTTACAAAAAATGTATCGACTTGTGCTCACGAACAAATGCACCAACTTCGGTGGTTTGCCAAGGAGATTGCTGGGCACCAAATTTTTTGATACGAGATTCGCGAGACAACGAAAAAACAGTGTTGACTCTGGATTTTCAACTCGCTAGATGGGCCAGTCCAGTTCTGGACATTGCCTACATGATATATTCGTGCACTGACCAAGAATTGCGAGATCGGCACTTTGACGAGTTTTTGAAACTTTACCACGACGAGTTGAGCAAGAGTATTTCGCAACTTGGCTCTGACCCTGAAATTTTGTACCCGTGGGAGACTTTCATGAACGAGGTCGAGTAAAATGATTAGTTTCCTATTTTCCTTAAGTTCGATAGTAGATAACCTATGCCGGTTCTGGCCCACAGGTCCGCGGGGCGGAGCCCCTCGGTAAGGTAGGAACTTAACCTAAGCGAAGTCGGTAAGGTAGAGTCTGACCTAAGCCGGCAAGGTAGGAAGTAGTCTCGTCTAAGTCGGTAAGGCCAGGCTCTTCCTTAGCGACTTCGCTTAGGTTAGGTTCCTACCTCACCGAGGGGCTCTGCCCTGTGGACCCGTGGGCCAGAACCGGCCTAGGTTACCCAGATAGCAAAATGATTTCCTTGTGATATCACGTCATTATCACTTGTGATGAGTTTTGTCAGCGTGATATCACTGATGCATGCAACTGCCATTGCATATGTCTATCACCTGGAGATCACGCGTGATTAATTCATTTTGCATTTGCCTCACTGTAATATCATGAGTGATTCAGCAGAAAATTTTTGCACAATATTAATTAACAATGGTTAATTAGTCGAATGTTGATTGATTATTAACGATCTATCCATCAATATCACGATGTGACAACAACCTGATATCACAATATGAGTTGAATTCAGTAACGTCACGAGTGAGACGACTGTGATTTCTATGTGACAAATTGAAGTGAAAATCACACGTGACTTTTTGCGTGACTCGCCAATGCTATCTGGGTATCTACTTTCGATTGTGGCAAAACTGTGACATAGACTTTATTATCATGTTGTATGCATATAAAATATTTTCAATATCGAAGTTTTCAATGCAAAAAATGTTTTAATAAAGTGGTCGAATGATAATGTTACTACAATGTTCTTACCAGGGCTAACCAAAATATTTCTGAAAAATCCAGAAATGTTTATTTATTATTTACTATGAAATTATTACAATATTTGCTTTATTTTTAAATTAATAATTTTATTCATGAATTTATTAATGAATTACATGATAATGATCAAATTAAATTTTTATAAACTTTTAGAATCTTGTGATGATATGATTTCTAAAAAATCAAGGCGGAGTCAGAAAAAATATTTGGAAGGGAATTTTTGAAAAAAACTGTCTCGATATTATTTTCTTAAAAGTTTATGAAAATATTTCAAAAAATTTAGAATATTTTGATTCCTAGAGCATCGAATTTAAGAGTGCTTTATAGAAATTCAAAATATCAGAAAACCTTTTAAGTTATGAAAATAATTAGGAAATATGAAAAATACTAAAACTGTTAGAAAAAGACAAAATTAAGCTCTATTACATTGAATACGTAAATGAAAAATGTCTGATCCTGGACCCGAAAATTTGTACAACTTTGAAACTCCGAAATTTGTAAAATTGAAAAATCTTATTACCGAAAACAGATAGTCAAGGATTAAAAATTATAGAATCACAAAAGAAATATATTTTTCAAGTATTTCAGAAATTTCTGTATTTTATGCTGTTCATACAATTTTGTGGTATTTTTTAGTATTTTTATAAATTTCTTGGAATTCTATGATTCACTCTACAGATTTCTAAAATTCGATGCTAAAGTATTGGAGTTCACAACGATTTTGAGTTTTTAGTATGAATATGGATTTCTTATTTATTTATAGAATTTGATGCTTTAAAATTCTAATTTTAATACATTTCAAGTTTTTTTTTTTAAATGTCTGGGAAAATAAGATCTACGTATACTTTAAATATCTTATAGATTTTTCATATTTTCGTACTTTTTAAAATGTTTAGAAGATTTCGTAGCGTTCTAAAGTATTCTTATACATTTATAGTATTTCTATAGATTTTTTTACACGTTTTTTTAGAATCCGATCGTCTAGAATTTCAAGTTTTATATTTCGTAAGTATTTGTTCAAATTTTTCAGAAAACAGTTCTTTCATAGAATTCTAATACTTTTAGTATTTTTTAGTTTGTTTATGATTCGAAATACTATTTAGTATTTTTATGAATTTCTGTCTAAATTTCTAGAATTTTAAGGGGGCACTCCCTATAGAATTTTCAAAAAATCGATTTTTTCTTCCCCCCTAATTAGATAGAGTCATGTTCTGAGAAAATGTTCCTGAAATTTCAAATGCCAACTCCTAAAATTGTAGAAGTTAGAGCTTATCAAGTCGGCGCGCTCCGAGTACAAAACATACATAATAGATATTTATGCTACAAGGAAGAAAAAGGATGATTCCAACGAGTGCAAAGTTTGGGCACGAGCGAAGCGAGTGCGAAGTTGGAATCATCCTTTTTGTCTCGTGTAGCATACAATATTTTTTCCCATGCATGTGTAAAAGTGGCCACTTCATTTTTATGGAACGCAGGAACGAA
>JAPYZL010123654.1:0-36825 GCA_030522825.1 Platygaster orseoliae
AATTTTACAAGGAATCCAAATTTTTCGGGTGCTCAGGTCATGTTGAATCACCTTTTATATGAATCGCGTCATCTTGGAATAACTTAAAAAGTTTTCGATAGTTTTCACGATATTACAGCGTTGAGAACCCTGTTAAATTGACAGGGCTGTAATATAGCTGATTTCACGCAAGTTCCCAACGCTACATCAAAGTGGGAATCACGTTTACCGAACGTTGAAAATGCACCGGTACTCCTTCCTGTCAACGTAGCAGGATTTTACGCATAACCCGACAGGTTTTTTTTCCCAGTGCATGTTAAAACACGGGCAAATGATCCGACTGGATTTCGCATGTAATAGTTGGTAGATGGCGTTAGTTTCTTATACAACTATATATCTATATATATTAACCCCTAAAATATATAGATATACAGTTGTATGAGAAACTAACGCCATCTACCAACTATTACATGCGAAATCCGCGAAATCCATTTGCCAAGATTTTCTATCTAGTTCACGACCCCTGGGCAACTCTCAACTCTGGATTGGTCCAGGGTTGATCGTGGAATAGAGACCCTGGGAGCCTATTCTTGAAATATGCCTAAATCGAAATGGGAAGAATTCTCGAAACTTGCCCATTCCGATGTTACCTGAACTTACACGAGTGAGACCCGATTGGACCCGACGTACGCGCGATGCATACGCGACTATAGTTCAGCACGCATGCACGTACACAGTACACACTCTTACAGTCCGCCATTTTCCAGTTCGTGGCCAGTCTCTCTATTTTAAGGGTCTCTACTGCTGACAACACTGGTCGAAGAACACGGACAAACACGAAAAACGCGAACAAACGCGAAGATACGCGAAGAACTGCGAAAAGAACCTAGAAAAACTAAGCGTACCCCGTTGTGTTTTTTTTAACTCCAACCATTCGAAAAGCACGAAAAAAATATCTCTTCGTTAAATCATTCATCAATACGTAAATATTTAGCTCAAGGAATAATGTCAGTTGAAAATAACGCCATAACTTGCGACGAATCATCCCAAAAAACATGTGACGATGCAGATGTCAACCCTAAACAAGGTTTTCTCAAAGTTTCTTTGTTCATAAAATTATCTGAAATTATCTCATGTGACTCATATGAAGCAGGTATACTCGAAAATTTACTGAAAAATCGACACAAAGAATATTTTATACTTTGGTTTTTAAGTACCTACAAATTAATGCAACTGATTTTTTAAAGAGAGTTTGATAAATACTATTCATATACGAGTTGCAATAATTTTGAACAAAACTCTTGCGAAATAAAAAGAAAAAAAATTGGTCAGATAATGTATTTCGTCATCAATAAAATGTTTATTGCTTTTAAAATGTTTAAGGTTTATTATTCACGTATTTTACCAATGAAATTTCATATGCAAGAATTCTTTAAAAAACTCTTAGTACAAGAAATATACTAATTTATTCATGAAAAATTCTTACAGGAGAAAAAAACTCAAGTTTTTATGCATATTATCACACCAAGTTCAAGTGTTTTTAAACATTTTAGTAGTGAATTTCTTATAATTTTAAACTTCACTTATAACTTGATATGGTTACTTCATAATAAGCAAAATTCGTATAGCAAATTGGAATTCTTGGAAATTTTATTTTATAAATTTATTAGAACTATATCTTATAAACTGTACTCTCATATGATGTTTATAATTTTGTGGCTCTCATCTTCCTATTTTTTCTTCATTTCAAAATTTGACATTACACACATATTTCAAATTACAGGAACATCATCATCTGTAGAGTGTGCAGTTTGCTTGCAAAACTGTGTCCATCCAGCCCGACTTCCGTGCAACCACATATTTTGCTTTCTCTGTGTTAAAGGAGTGGCAAATCAAAGCAAAAAATGTCCTCTGTGCCGCACCGAGATTCCCTCAGATTTTTCCGAAAGGCCCCAACTATTGGAGTACGAAGAATCTCCAAAAGATATAGAGGAATATCAATGGTTTTATGAAGGCCGAAATGGTGATTTTCCTTTTTTAATTTTCAAAAATTTACAAATTCCTTGACATATAAATAAATGACTACTTGTAATCATTCAATTTTCAAATAATATATTGAAAAATTTCAAAAGTTGCGTAGTTATTTTCAACATATTTTTCTATTGTGAGAAAAATATCCTTTGAAAACTTGAGTAGTTATTTGCTTTTTGAAAAAAATGAACTAATTTTGAACAATAGTTAATTATGTTGAAGGGTTTCAAGAAAATGTTTGCTTTCTACAACTATTTTTTAAACAAGACATTTCTTATACACAAATAAAAGTTAAATAAAATTTTTTTCTGAAATCTTGATATTCAATTATGAAATGTAGGACAGAAACGAATTGCACTAGCTATATTAAAAATATTAATTTTTTATGAGGTCTATATTATACTGACTTTCGTTTCTTCAGTTATATGATTTATCAAATTTTATCAATTGGAGTGAAATGAATTTGGAAAAACAGCTAAAAAATTTATGTATCAAAGGAATCTAAGGTTCTAAAGTTTTTTTAAATTTTTGTAGTAACATTTCAGGTTGCTGGAAATATGATCTCAGTATCTTTTATGGATGAAAACATATTTTGTTTGAATTGCAGTTTTCTTGAAAGTTTAAAAAAATTGTTTGCTTTCTACAACTATTTTTACAAGTAGACATTATTTCTCATACCCCAATGAGTCCTTAGTAAGTGATATACTACTGTGAAATATATATATATATATATAAAATTATACAGGGTGTCCTAAAGTCAACAATCAATATTTCAGGGGTTTATAGTTTATGAAATTCTAAGACGAATTTTCCTTTGCCATTTTTCACGAAACTCAAAATCAACAAAGATATTCGTGTTTGAAATTTCACCAATAAACGAGCTCTTACGAGGAGTGGGGGTAAAAACCACAGACAAAAATTTGCCAAAATTTTCTGCTTATTTTTCTGAGTAGAAAAATTTCTCTATTTAAATCTGAAATTTCAGATGCATAAATGCATTACCTAGCTAGATAAAAATAGTATATTATGTAATGTAGTGCAAGTGTCGAATTTGGCGAAGACAAGGGTTCAGGCCCGAGGCGAAGCCAAAGGGTTTGAATCGTCGTCTTCGCCAAATTTGACACTTGCACTACGTTATGAAATATACTATTTTTTGTGGCCCATATGTCACTTCCATTTTTTCAATTTAATAATTAATCAAAATTTTCCAGTTGCAATGAAATAAATTCAGAATTACAACTGAAAATTTTACCTATCAAATGAATCCTACACTGAGAATACTCGAAACGAAGGGCTTGTGTCGCGACATTGATGGTTAGTGTCGAGTAAAAAACTTTCTCTTCTCTTATAATTAGTAGTGTGGGTTCACTTACCCTCTCGATTTCAGCAGGCTAGCTATTAGTGTGCCCTCACTACTTACTAGTGAGAAAAGAAGATTTTCGATTCAACACTAACCACCATCAATGTCACAACTCGAGCCCTTTGTGGACAGTATTGTCCGCATGGGTTCTAAAATTTTTTTAATTTCTACGCTTACATTTTTGATTGTTAGAAATATGGTTTCAGTATGAAAAAAATATTTTTTATCATACGTGTATCTTTTTCGCGTCATTTTATACCTGCGGACTGGTCCTGAAGTTCCAGTTTTTATTCCATGCCAGCGCAGCGGACAAAAAAGTATGTTTTTTTGTCCTAGGCCAAAAAAGTATGTTTTTTTACCTTGTGCGCTGGCATGAAACAAAAACTGTAACTCTCGGACCGCTCCTCGCAGATGAGTCAAACCATATCAACTGTGACAACTTTTTTTGATGAAAACTTGAATTTTTGAAAAAATTGGTTTTTTGCGTATTATTTAACCATACGAAAAAACAATGAAAAGGATTTTGAAAAATTCCGTTTTTTTTTTGTTTATTATTTTGTTTAATAAACATTCCAACCCTTTTTAATTTAAAAATTCATAACTTCGATTGTGTTAATGATAATTCAATGAAATTTTTATGGATTGTTAATAAATATACCCTTTACCAAATGATCTACATAAAAAGCAATTAAAAAAAAAACATATTTTTAATAACAAATTTATAAACAATTTGCGTTCTTATTGTGTTCTCCATACATGATTGGGTTGAAATTTTGCACTCGTGTAGAACAAACCTTCATCCATTAGCTTGTCAAAAAAAAAAAATTGTATTTCACCTTGGAAGTGTGGAAAAAGAATTTTTTTCTCGCGCCACGATAGACTGGCGCGCTGACTCGTTCGTGAAAATGAAATATTTTGTTTATTCAAGACTCCAAATGAAAAGATTATTATTTTTTCATTCATGTAGATAAGTTGTATCATTTTGTGAAAAAACAACTTCATAGTATTGATAATTAATTACTAAGATTACGATGTGAATAGCTGATTTATTGTCGCACTTTTTATTCTTATTTCGTAGTTTATTCCAAGATTATACAGACTGATATTCTGTGGTATATCGAATATAAGTTTCTAAAAGGTTAAAACATATTGTTATTCAGGTGATGAACCTAAAGAAATGAAGCTAGGTCTGTCTTTTTTTTATTATTTTATTTCAATGAATTCTAATTTTTTATTTAAATGAATTACTTTAATTTTTTATAAATAATCTTGATAATTTGTAATGAAAATTTGTAAATTATCATAAACTGATCCGTTATACTTCGAATTGTCCGATAAGACTTGAAAATAAATGAAATTGACGTAATATGTTAAACATCGCCAAATCTTGGGCGAGAAACTAGTAATTATCAAGTAAAATCGCTATTACGGTTATTAACCGTACTTGCTCGTTGCAGCCTACATGATGGACATTGGCATTAGACTAGAATATTTTTTTTACAAGTTACAGCAACACTAACGAACAATTTAATGTCTCAAACATATTTTTAGGCCGTCTTTTGTGGTAAAAAAAATTATAGACTGTGATAGAGATAAAATCCCATGTTATTTAAATGGGAAAAAGGCTCTGGTGGCACGGGTTAATGTTCGATTAAAAATCTGAAAAAATTCAGGTATTTTTTTTTTTTTATTTATTTGGAATACTTTAGGGGGCAACACAGTTGAAATTCGACAAAACCCATTTTAAGACCACCCTATTGTACACCCTTATTTCCTTCTACTTTTGTTATCCTGCACTGATATACATTATTGAGTTGGATTCCAATCAAATTACCGCGTCTGGCTGCAACGCCGCAACGAGCTAGCGCGCTAGTCCATCGCGGCGCGAGAAAAAAATTCGTTTTCCACACTTCCAAGATCAAATACAAATTTTTTTTGACAAGCTAAAGGATGAAGGTTCGTTCTACACGAGTGCAAAATTTCAATCCAATCGTGTATGGAGAACACAATAAGAACGCAAATTGTTTATAAATTTGTTATTAAAAATATGTTTTTTTTTTTTGAAATTGCTGATCTGTCATTTTCTCGCAAAGTTATAGCATTAAAAAAAAAATTAACATGCGCCAATAGCACAAAACCAAGTATTTAGCCAAATTTCCAAAAATTCCCCACAACGAAAGAACTGAAAATCGAGCAAAAAGAAAAAATACGTGTCTAATCGATTTCGATGTAAAAACTAAAAAAAAAATTCATGCAAAAATAAACTTGACCCTAACTGCCTGGACGATTTCATTTAGAATGACCCCTATATAACTCTGAAATGTTAGACACATAAATACATTACAGTAGCTAAATCAAAAAATAACATTTTATTGAAGTCGGTATTTTAAAGAATCCGTTTCTTAAATTTAGGGATTACCAATAAAATAATAATAGAATATAATCATGATTTGGCGTTAAAAATTTCACAGGCAGTAAAAGAGTGCCTGAAATATGAATTTTTTTACATTTTTGCACTAATATTTTTGGTTGGTGATAATATGAGGCATGTTTCGAAAAAACCAACCAAGCAGCTATTTCCTTTGAGCATCTCAAAGACTCAAAGACATAAGAAAATGCGCCTAAAGAAAATAGCTGCTAGGTTTGTTTCTTCGAAATACGCCACATATGATCTCAGTATGTTTTTATAGATAAACACATTTTGTTTGACTTACAACTTTTTGAAGGGTTTGAAAAAATCTTTTGCTTTCTACAAATATTTCAAAAACGAGATACTATCTTTTATGCCCAAATGAATTATTTATTAATTTTTTAAATTAAATTAATTATTTATTATTATTCATCCTACAAAAATGTAGGATGAATTATTTTTTCTTCTGAAATTTTTCTATTCATTTCTGAAATGCATTATAAATCAATGCACAATACATCAATGCATTACAGTATTTCGATGAAAAAATAACATAAAAATTAACCATACTTAACTGACTTTCGATCTTCAATTTTATGATTTATTAAAATTTATTAACAAGATTGAAATAAATTTGGGGATACGGCCAAAAAAATTTACCTACAGAGGGAGTCCTAGTTTCCCACATTTAAAAAATTTTTTGTGCTAATATTCAAGGTTGGTGGAAATATGATCTAAGGACCAGTGTGGAACTAGAAACCGCATATAAACAGGGAAGAAGAAATTGCGAGTTGCTGATTGCTGGATTTTTGTACGTTGCTGATTTCGAGTCAATGTTGCAACTACGTCGTAACGACCCTTCGCGACGACGAAGGATCAAACGCGATTTACACAATGCTCCTAAAAAAGGGGTTGCTGGCTTAAGACTAGATGGGCAAGATGAAGAAATCGTCAGAGAAATTCGAGGCGCTGAAAGACCCACGAGTCCAATAAACGATAACTCGGGTATTTTTTCTCAGATACTCAGGGCAGTTCTTTTATTTTTAATCCAATTACAACAAACGCATTTTTTCCCTTTCCTTCATATTTGTATATAAAATAAAATAAATAAAATAAAATAAAATAAACGAAATTTCAAAATGTTTTGCAATTTCGAAAATTGAACAATGTAGTTATAAAGTTTAAGGCTTTCTCTTATTGGGAAGGTTAAATTTTTTAGTTGGAAAATTTTCTTTTATTGAATCCAAAATATTTAAGTGTTTGATTAAGATACCTTATGATATAGATATGTTCAAATATGAAAGATTATCAATGTCCATATCAACAGATTATGGAATTGTGATCTTCAATTTAAAAAGAATAAGAATTCAAAATGAGCGTGTGAGAGATCAGCACCAACCAGATCATGTTTATTTTCGTATGATAAATAGACTTTCTAAATGTAGTTTTGGAACTGTAAAAATTTAGAAGTAGATATAGGTTCACCTCTATTTTCTGGGATTACAGTCAAAAAACGTGTAATAAATATTTTTGACTACAATCTTCATAAGTAGAGGTAAAAATATATTTCCTCACAAATTTTTGCGGTTCTGCGACGAAATTTAAATAGTTTATTTGTGACGTGAAAATGAGGAAAATGTAATCGGTGCCCATTCGTAGTTCAATGTAGAGTTCCCCACATTGGACACAGAAAAGGTTGTTTGTCTCTGTCTCTGTCTTTTCCCAGTCTTTTTTGATTGTGCGACAAACAACTTTTCTGCGTGTGGCAGCTTTAAGTACTTTTTTTGCAGGCAACGCCAGGGATGGTGCGAACACGTCAGTACCACCAAACAACACGCCTCAGACCCCTGCGGGTGGAGCAACCAGTGGAAACACAACCCCCTCTGGGGACAGATCGGCTCATAGATCGGACTCATTACATCAGGTTTTAGAACAAATGCGATCATTAGTTTTAAGGGAACAACCCGCCTCTTCATTCCAAAGTGACAATGAATTAGAAGAAGCCGTCATTGACGCGTCAGTTTCAGGTCATCACAATTCAACTCCCAGGATGTAACAAACGCGGAGCTCTCATTAAAATCAAGGTCAATAACTGTAAGCGATGCAGACATGACTAAGGAAAAGGAAAGAAACGGCAAGAGTTGAATTATTTTCCAAATTCTCCTATTTCACTCTACATTCTAAAGATGACAAATAAGAAATGTTAAATCAAAAGTTTGTTAAACATTTTTTCACGTAAAATTATTTCTTCCTTAATGTATACTTAAAGACTATATGTAGCGAGGAAGAAATGGTATTAATAAAATATCGGAATGAATATTTTTTTGGGAAATTATTTTGAAATTCCTGTCCTAATCTTTGAGATTTTTACTTTCCTCCAAGAGATCATCAATGTTATACTCTTCAATAAAGTATAATTTCTTCGTGTATTTTTCTATTCATCGAGTTTTTTATTGATCATGGTCTGATTTTTCTTTATCCACCATTCCTTATAAAGAGGAAACAATGAAAATAAACTCTATGGTAAGTAATCGGAATAAAGATGTAATAATGTAAGATAGTCAATAATTCATTTTTCAGCAAAACTATAAATTGATGTTAAATCCAGAAAATAATATACCTCAGATCAAAATTTCTGCAATGTCGTATTTAAAATCTACATTTAAAACTTTTTGAATTCATTTGATTTTCAATGTTGTACTTCAAAGATTACTACGTACTCGAGTGTAAGATTCATTTTTTGTGATGAATTATGATGAAAATATTCAATTCTGAATTGCTATTGAGTTATAATTGAGCGGTTGAGAGCAAAAGACAAACTAGTAAGAGATAGAAATTAATTTAATTGAATTAATAAAAGATTAAATTAATTAATTTTTAAAGATTGAGGTGCCACTCTATGGGTCTCTTACTAGTTTGTCCTTTGCTCTCAACCGCTCAGTTATATTATTATTTTCAAAAGTAGTTTTTGAAAAACAATATCATACAAGATGATTACTTATTTTCTGGATTTCAATTTTTTGCAAATCTCAAGTATTTCTGCAAAACTGGATTTATTCCAAAAATGTTTCTCATAACTCATCAAAAATTTGCATAGATTCACATGCATGCATGTTAGTTTTATGACTTGAAGTACATATCACCCTGGAAAACGTGATGAATTCACTGCAAAATAAATTAAATTGTTTTCTGATATCAATGAATAATAAACTTATATCTTCTGTGTAAGAAAACCTTGCTGAAAATTTACCAATTGATTCCTCGCATTCAAAAAATTGTAAAACCAATTAAAGATATTTCATTGGGAAAATCCAATTCGATTTTTTAATGAATATCTAATTATATTTGTGATTTTGAAATGACATTAATTTTTTGTATTTAATAATATGATTAATTATGTTATTTAATACAATTCAATTTGAATAATTATAGTTATTTAATGTGTTTATGAATATATTTTTATATATTATCGAATATAATAATAAATGATATTATGATAATTACAAATAAAATGATTTTTTTCAATCTATGGTTATATGATTATGTTGCCACTTTTTTATAGATTTTATGGCATCAATTTTAAAAATGGTGAACCAAAAAAAAATGTTATTCTTGTCTCTTTTTTGCTGAGTTCTAGAAATTTGTAAAGCATTTTTCATGATTAATAAAAAAACTTTATAGCAGTCGGATGGTGATCACACCACTCACAATTCCGAAAAGTTAACGTTTTATTTTTTACACCAGTAGTATTTTCAAAATCCTGTGAACCACGGACTCAGAATTTTCTTAAAAAGCCTCTTTCGCCAAGATGCAGTGGTCACATCGGACACATTAATTAAAATTTTTAAGAAAATAAACATTAATTTTTTGGTTGGAGGCCTGATAAATCAAAATAATAAAACCTCGTTTAAAACAATTGAAAAATGTTCTGATATTGAAATTCCAGATTCTAAATTCATTCCCTTTCAAATTTCCCGCCAACCCATAGTGCTGCCACTCCCTGCACAGTTCCTCAGAACCAGGAGTCTCAATCATCTTCGTTCTCTCTCTAGCATCAGTCAGAGCATAAGTCTGTCTTCGTTTATTCATAGGAATCCTACCACGCCTGCGAACCCTGCTCAGAACTGTTCAGAACTAAGCACTCTCAATTACCGTTGTGCCTCTCTTTTATTCCCGTACTCCGTCCTTCACCGCATGGAATTCTCTCAGCCTTTCTTACGTGGTGTGTGACAATTCGTGTTTCGTTTCCTTCGGCGCAAAATTGGCGGTCGCAAGTTCTCGAAAATTAGATGCGAAGTTCCCTACAATTCTCCGTTTTAACAAAGTAAATCCAATCCGAATCGTATTTACGGGTCGCGTGGTTGGAGTTACATCGTTGATGTTTTAATCGCGAGTTTTAAGAAGCGACACGTAAAAATGTCGACTCAAGAAACTTTCGATTTGTGCGTGCTTTCGGTGGAAGGAATCGGCCAATTCCTTCAAATTAATGGCTTGAATTGTGAGAAACTGATGAGAATAAGTGGTTTGCTCGAAAGCTTGAGGAGTAACATCGATACTTTTCCATCGGCGGATATTGCGTCGTACCCGTTACAAGGCATCCATTGTTTCGTGATAATTGAAAATCGCTACTATCGCGCCAAAATCATTAAGACCGACCAATGCAACGCCGAAATTTTCCTCATTGATTACCAAAAGACGACCTGTGTCGATCGTCGTTGCCTTAAATTCCCTCCACAAACCGGGACTCATCGCAGCTTCGTCTCGATTTTGCAAGACCCGCCGGACATTCGAACCTACATTTTGGCCAACATTCGCAGCGAAACCATTGCCTGGACGAAAGAACAAATCGATTACCTCAATGGCTATTTACACGGGAAAATCGGCGCAACTACGGAAATCGCGGAAAACGAGCAGAACGTTTTTGTCAAGATGGTTGTGGACGGGCAAGATCTTGGGAATGATTTGGTCATGAAACGGCTCGCGATTCCGACACCTGAGGAAAATTAGTAAGCATAATTTCGTTTTTCAGTGCATGATTATTTCCAGATGGATTTCTTTTGTTTCGCGGCATTCTATGAACACGTGGGTAAAATCGCAAATTCGAGAACAAAGGAGACAAATATGGCGGCCTTTTGCTATGTGAGAGAGACAAACAATAATTTTTTTTTCAAGGTTATGTATGCCTACCGCCTCGTGGTAGTATCGTTGTCCTTGTCTTTCTTGCAGTTTGGTAGGTTTGGTAACATCACGAAAATTCACCCATTCATCTAAAATTTTTAGCGCCATGACAGTCGATGAGTCATTTTAGTGTCCACTAGCAGTCCACTAGTGTCCGAATAATTTCAAATACCGTGTTTTGTTTCTCACTTTTTTTCTGTTTATTTTTTTTTTTTTTTTATTGTCTGTTTTTTTTCATTTTCATACATTTCTTCGTTTTTTTATATTATACTTGAGTCGCCGTGAGTTTTATGAATCATGTTAGGAATAATTCAGACATTTTTATTTTCTTGAACTAGAATTAATTATTTTTTGAGATAAACTTTTTGTCGCATTGATTCAGTAAACTAGGAATGTATTCGAACCAAATGTGCGAATAATTTTAAGTTGTTGCAGAATTTTTGAAATTGCTGATGTAAATAATCTGAAGTCGAGAATGTTGAGATCAGAGAAAAACTTGACTTTATTAAATCGAAACAAAAAAATGTGAATGAGTTTTCACTTTTCATAAATTTTGTGCATATTCGAAATTTTTAAAAATTAGATTTTCAATTTCTGTGATTAAATTTAAAAATAATTTCAAATCTTTTTATGAAAGGAATTTTGAGTTCCATTTTTTTGTATTTCAACTGATTTTTATTATTCAAGTTAAGAAAAAAAAATTTTTTCTGCAATCTAACCAAAAAGTTACAATTATTCCTTTATTTTTTGATTGTAATACATTCCTTTTGCAATTGAAAAGGGAAGGAATGATAGTCACTTTTTGTTAAACTTTGGAAAAATTACAGTCCTTGTCAATGGGAGGAATAGTATATTTCTCAACGAGTGCAAATTGAGCTTTTCCAGCAAATATGAAGTTTGCAAGACGAGCCGAAGGCAAGTTTTGCAATCATATTCATTAAAAATGCTCTTGTGTACAAGTTGAGGGCTAAAGTTTTCCTTACAACGTCGAAAAAATATGAGTTTCGACGATTTAGATCATTGAAAAAATCGCATTTTCTCCACGGAGTTCGGAAAATAATCATTTCTGTGCAATTACTTAAGAGGGAAAAATGTTCAGGTAACGCAGGTGAAACCCATATTTTATACAACGCAGGGTAAAAAAGTGTACTTTTTTGTCCTGCTCTTGCAGGGCAAATCACTTTTTTTCCCCTTTGTTGTATAAAATATAGTACGTACCTCTGGCACAACACTTTTATTCCCTTGTGGGATTGTATGCCTCGGCCTATAAACCTCCCACTTGGAAATAAAAATATTGTGCCAGCGGTACGTTATGTATTATTTTTTGCCCTGGCCTAGGTCTTATTGCATCATCTGAACACTCTTCCGCTTCAAAAACTGCTCAGATTTTCTATCATTGACAAGGAATCTACTATTTCGATCGAAACAAAAAATTCATTTTATTCCTATGATAACATTTTCAAATTGAGAATTTTAAGCTTTCTGTCAATTGATTTTTTTTTTTTTTTTATCAATCACCAAAATTTTCATATTTGAAGCTGACAAAAATGTTCTAATCAAAACCGTGAATGATGATGAAAATAATTTCCATTTTTCTGAATTTCATATTCAAAATTTTGCAAAGTTGAATTTTCGAAGTTATACATATATTGAGTTGTTGTGATCAAATTTCAATTTCAAAATTATTTCGAAGAAAATGTGAAGGGAATTAAAGGATTTAGTTTTTTTGAATTTCAGGCTGATTTTCATTATTGAAGCTGAAAAAAAAACAGCTTTTCATATACACTTAACAATTCAGAATTGAATTTTTCAAAGTAATTTGATTTCTCCAATAAAACTTTTAAATGCAAAATTCTTAAGCAAATGATTTTCTTAAATTGCTAACCAAAATTTTCTTGATTTGATCTTTAGAAAAAAAAACAGCTTTTTACAGTAAAATTAAAAAATGATGTAATTTCAATTTTTCTGAGTTTCATATCAAAAATTTTTCAAAGTTGAATTTTTGAAGTTATATATTGAATTTTTTATAAAACATTTTTCAATAGAGATTATGAAGCTCTATTTCAGTATTAATTTTTTTTTTAATTTCTGACAAGAACACTCAATATTCAAGCTTTAAAAAATTTTCTTTCAATCAAAACTAAGATTTACAAATGAATTATTGATTTTTCTAGATTTGATATTTCATACCATTAAAAATAAAAATATTCAACATCATGCAAAATTTGTTGCAGCTCAACAATGAACCAGGGTTATCAGCACGCGTACCAAACAGTACCGCCAGGTTTTGTTCCTCAAATGAAAACTATCCAAAATCACCAAGTACCACCGTCGATGTCACCTGTTCCAATGGCACATCAGATGCCAAACGCTACTCAAGCTATGCCAACCCAGCCTCACCAAGTGCCATATATGAGAGATTATGCCTCGCCAGCTAATTCTTCTGTCTCTGCCTCACCAGTATTATACCCAACACAAAACTATGGACAGGTAATTAATAATTTCATATAATGTCCGTGTCACGATTTTTCATACAAATTTTTGCTAGATGGATTAAAATTACGGCATAAATTTTACAGAAGATTGTTCTTTTTGTATGGAGAGTGGAGAAATTTCAATCCTGTTTAGAGTTAAACACGTAATTTTTAGGCGATAATTCCCTATAAAGACATCCTTAAGGGGTTACTCTACCATCTTTTCAAGTTTAAAAAACATTAATTTTTCCATAGAAAAATTTATTGAAAATGTTCAGTCTTTTTATACATTAATGAAGAGGTTTAACACTTTCAAAAAATGTTTTTCATTTTTATATTGCGTCAAAAATCACGCCGATCTAGCTGCTTAAAGTTGACCCTGCTGAAAACTGGTTGACACGATATCTCCACTTTCAAGAGCCTGAAAGCAAAAAGTTTATAATATTCTTAAATAGAAACCTTGCCACTATAGCCGGAACCTCAATAAAAAAAAATCGATCAAAAATAACAAAATGGCTGACATTTGAATGTTTTCAACACTTTTTTTCAACCTATATTGTTTAAAAAAACATGGTAAATAATTATTCATATTTATAATTCTGCTTCCAGCTATAGCTGTACATGTCTAAAATATTCCCTGAAAATTTAAGCTCGATCGTGTGAATAGTTTTTTCTAAATCATGTCAAACAGTTTTCAGCAGGGTCAACTTTAGGCAGCTAGATCGGCAAGATTTTCCACACAAAATAAAAATGAAAAACATTTTTTGAAAGTGTTAAAACTCTTCTTTAATGTAGAAAAAGACTGAACATTTTCAATAAATTTTTCTATTAAAAAAATTGATGTTTTTTAAACTTGAAAAGATGGTAGAGTAACCCCTTAATATCCTTATTTTGGTACCTATTATTATACATTGAAATATCTCCATTCTGAAAAATATTTCGGAAAAAACGTTTTACCATTGACTTCTGTACATCTTGCTCTTACGAGAATATCTTTTACTTTTCAAACCTCATCTGCTGTACGTTAAATACACACTTAGTGTGTATTTAACGTACAGTCTTGCTCTTACGAGAATATCTTTTACTTTTCAAACCTCATCTGCTGTACATTAAATACACACTTAGTCAGCTAACCGTAAAAGATATTAAAATAAGGTCGATGTTTATCGAAAAGCTTTTCATTCTTTGATGAAAAAGTCAATATTTTTGCAAAAAATATTTTACATGTTATTACAGAAACAAAAACGTATTTCTTCAACTATAATTCTGCTAATGATCGTAAGACATGAAAATACCCTAATTAAGGACCTGGAAAATCAAACAGCGGGAGCACAACCTACAAGGTCGAGCGTAAAAAAACTTTAAGAAAAACTCCTAACCCTCGAGTTCTGTGTATCTTTATTTTAAAAAATAGTGCATTACACACCAGACAACGAAAACGAACAATTGCAAGCGAGGATAAAGTTGAAATTGCCCTCATTTGCTCACGAGTTTTCGTTCCCTGGTGCGTACTGTATTTTTCTTGAAAAGAATGTGGAAACTGGGTGGCTTGAGTTTATTCAAACACTTGATAATAAAAATTAACTAAACAATACAAGCGATGATTTGCATTGACAGCAACACGAAAATAAACTAAGTATTTGCTGGTCTGAAGTTGTGCGTTTCAAGTGGCATTTTGGTTTCTTGGGTTAGTTACATGAGAAAAGATGGCCACATTGATCTGGCTTCTATGTATCCCAACCAATCAGAGACACCAACATGATGCACCCTGCATTTGAAATTGACCAATCCTGTGTGCGAAAAGTAAAATTCAACGGGTAAAACTTTGTTTCGCGTTTTTTCATTGGACTCCTCTCAATATTACAGTATAGTGTGCTGCATATTGCCATTTTCGTAATGATCTGCAACCTACAAAAAACCGTCATTTTCTACAGTCGTGTCGAGAAAAATCATTCACCTCCCAATCCCCTATACATGGAATACATTCCTAAGAACCTACTTTTAGTAAATAGCAAAGTGAGAGCATTATTTGAAAAAACAATTTTCCATTTTAAAATGATAGAGTGAAGGTAGGCCTTTCAAAATTCAAAGAACTGAGTCCTGCAGTCTAAAATACGATTTTCCCTTTGTCATTCAGGAAAAGCTATAAAATTATTTTTGTAGAGGAAGAAATTTTTAAAAAATATTGTCAGAGCCAGACAGTATTGCGATATTCAGCTCTCTGGAAAAACGCAGCATTACCCATGCAGGTATAAACATCATCTATGTGTCCCTTCCAATATCTCCCAAATTTTTACAGTTTATTCCCATATGTATGAAGATTACTTTGTAGGAAAATAATGGAAAAAAAGTCGCACCTCTCTTATGAATAAATCTATTATTTGTTTATAAAAATGTAAAATTTGTTTTGAAAAATTTATGAGAAAATTTTTCTAAAAGATTTATCTGAAACTTCAGAGCCTAGCCACATTAGGGAATTTTTTCGTAATTTTAGATAAAAAAAACTTTTTCAGTTATAAAATATCCAAAACAACCTTTTTTTTGTAACCTCTGATTTAAAAAAAAATGTCTCTCCAAAATTTTGAGTATCATATAGGAATAAAAATACATGTCAAATATTTTTGAACAAAGAACCAAAAAAAAAAATATTTTAGGCAAAAAACAACTTTGGGTGGTAAATCTCCCGTGGAATGACCCATATACTACTAAATATTGTACATTATTTTATTGATACTTAAATGAGCGGTTGAAAGAAAAAGACAAACTAGTAAGAGACGGATAAAGTGCAACTTAATATCTTCTGTCTCTTACTAGTTTGTCTTTTGCTCTCAACCGCTCAAATCATGAAATTTTGCAAGCAAAAAAATTGTGAAGAAAAAGGTCTAAAATTTTAATTAGAACATTACCAGTCTCGTTCCATTTTGTAGAGATTAGTAGAATACTACACTATATACAGTGAGTGTCTCTTCAAACAGTTTATGGAAAAAGTGCATAACCCTACAAACCATGCCGAGCCCAAAAACGATTGAAATGGCGAGCTCGTCATCGGTCACTTTCCGACTCGTCATTTAAGTCGTTGCTGGCGTCGGCTGACGAGTCAAATGACAAATCGTCAAAATTAAAATAAGTCTACAAGGCTTTAAAATGGTTTCATTCGTAAAAAATTTGATCACAATGATATATCAGTAATCTTCAAAAACACTCAAAGGTGACTAACATAAAAATATGCAACTTTAAGTGATGACTCAAATGCCGACATAAATGACGGAGTCGTCTGTCTAGACGTTATGACGAATCGTCGCAATTAAAATTAGTCTGCAAAGCTTGAAAATGGTTTGATTCGTAAAAAAATCTGGTCACAACGATACATTAGTATTCTTTAAAAACACTCAAAGGCAATTTATCATAAAAATATTTAATTTTAAGTGACGACGTCGGCATGGTTTGTAGCAAGAAGACTATAACAGGAGAGATAACTCCCTATCTCTTGCTTAGGAGAAAGGTGGTATAGGATTTAGCGTCACCCCCTACCCATTTGCGCACTGCGCGAACAGACCGAATCGGCGTTTCTACGCATCATGTGATGTTTTGATGTGTTAGATGTAAACAAACGTCAAATATTATTGAGTCGTCAACATTTTCTCATGATTTAATTACGCGAATATTTTAATGTCTCGCATTTGTGATGAATAGTTTTCGCAGTTTGACGTTTGGAGTATGGATACGCACATAATATTAATACGGAAATGTCATGGATGCTCAGAACACATAAAATCGGTCGGTTCGCGCAGTGCAAAAGTAACGGGGATCATTGCTATTGGAACGGGGACGCCCGAAACCTCTGAGTTATTTCTCCTGTTATAGTCTTCTTGGTTTGTAGGGAAGCAGTCCTTTAGCTTTAACCGAAACCTTAATGATAGATTTTGTTGGATTGACCGTGCAGGTCAATGCAATACCTGATCCCAAAATCATTTTGGGATTCATTTGGGATTAATTTTGAGAATCATTTGGGAAAAAATCTAACATTTAGGTTTTTGTTAACGCTTAAGGACTGCTTATGCGCTTTTTCCATAAATTGTTTCAAGAGGCACACTGTATAGTATTAACTCAAAATTGTTAAAGCATTAATTAGTTTTTATGTGTCTTTTTATCATTTTATTATACTTAGGCAGCATGACTTTGTGTCAAGAAATTTGTATGCTAATAGTTTAATTTGAGTAGGATGTATTTTTGTTAGGCATAGAAAACTTAGAAGTAAAAAATATTCCAATAAATGTTTGGCGTGAAATATTCTATTTTTTTTTGGAATGCAAGCTACTTCAATTAGTCGGTAAGTACAGTAATAGAATTATTCGAGTTGCTCATCTTAAAAAATAACGTTTTTGAAATAATAAAAAAAATATATTTAATTTATTTACTGGGACCAAAAAAAAAACTTAGAATGTTTCATTTGACCGTTTCCTCAAATGCGGGCCTTTTTTCTTCTACATTTGTACACTCGATTTCCCCAACTTTACGAACAAAGACGAAACACTCTGATTGGCTGCTCGAATCGCGCGAGTGAGGTGCGACCAATAGAAACTCTTCCCATTGGTAAAATAGTGAACGGTTGTATCGTAAAGACAAGAACGAAATAAAGAAGTAAACATCAAAGATAGGGAAGTTAAGTGTATGTCACTGGCAATCAGCCTGATTAGAGGAATTCCCTAAAGGAAAGATAAGATTTTTGGCTCTATTCTGAATTGCTCGGCGAGAGAGGGAATACTGGGGGGAATAGGGAGAGGCATTGGTAGAGACAAATAGATGATGTTTATACCTGTGTGGGTAATGCTGCGTTTTCCCATAGAATTTAATATCATGACACTGGAGCCAGAACCTTGATGACTGTTGAGCGCGTTAATATGAAACCTATTTTAGTTTTTGCAAGTTAACATCATTTTATAAATATTTACTTTTATCTATGGTTTTATAATGATACTACACGGCCTACTACTGTGACTCAGTCAATATTTTAAAAAAATAACTTTCTCTCTGAAAATCATCTTGTGATTTTTATTTTCATAGAAAAAAAACAATATTGTATTTTAGAGTTCTAACTAGAAACATCTACTTTTGCTTCCCGCCTAACTAAATAAACATATGGCCGTGTCAAGTTGATAACTTTAACAGTGCATGTTGTTTATTTTCTGCATTTTTGGCCTCTCTCATCCAATGATAGTACTTTTCCTTAATGTGTGGGACTTTCGATAACCAATGTAAAAGCAAGAAAAACTGTTAAAAAGGAAGGCTAATTTCCTATCACGCTTTTTTTCTATTCAGAAATGAGTTGGGGGAAGGTCGAATCGCATTGCTTCTTTACTCGAACAGACTTGTACTCTCGTTTGCTCGCTGGAATTTTTGACGAGCCAAAATTTTGAGTGACTAATCAACTGCAAAAATTAGACAAGGCTTCAAATTCTTATCTCCTGCAAACATAATATTGATGGAAATTTTTCATTGAAAATATAAAATCACAATTACAAACTTGTAGTTCTTCAAAATGTATACTACTTTGGTAAACTAATTATTATATACAATAATAGCATAGTTGAATACATTATTAACTTATATCGAAGATTTCCACTTGAAAAATTCTGTAACAAGTCAAATATCACTCATTCCATAAACACTTTCAATCTACTTGAATGAAAATAAAAAATGTATATGCGTATTTGTGCTGCATGAAATTATGATGATCATTTTTGACTCAAATAAGAGAAAAATTACTGTGAATCAAATTTTATTAACTCTTCCATGAGTTTGCACTAACGTTTTGTCAGTGTAAAAAAAATTGTAATCATTTCAGAGTTAGTTTCTATTTTTTGAACTATTCATTCAAGTGATTGTACTATTAAATAACTTGTTTCACTGAATGAGAATCTAATAGTCATCAGGGTGGAGGTACTGTAAATCGAACTTGGGTGAAAGTTTTATCTTAACTTGATAAAAATTTAATCATTGAGCAATGATTTTTCACTTCAAGATTCATTCTGATTTTCACTTGTTTCACAAATGGAAAAGGGTTTTTTTTCCTATAATGCTTTCTCCTATCTTACAAGGGGAGGTTAATGGGAGGTGTATTTCACTTATTGCCGCTTGTCTTCAAAAAGTATATGACTTGAGGTAATCGAGATTTACAGAAGTCATTAGTGAAATGTTTGTTCCTAACATATTTTTTGAAATGAAGATGTTTCAATGTATAATAATAATTACCAGAATTATAGTTTAAGGTGTGAGTTTTTCATATCATAATGTGGGGTATTTATATTTTTCACTGCATTGTTTTCGTTGCTTTTAAAATTTTATCTTTGCAAAAATAACCAAAATGTGTTTTTTTAATCCATCAGTTCAAAGCAATTTTATATAAGTCAAAAGAGGATTGTGAACTTTTTCAAATTATTTTCATTCAAAGGCTATTTTGATTCTTGGTCACAGAGAAGATTGGGTGAAATATTTCCTTGAGGTTCATGTAGAGTATGTAGTTTCAACATAACAGTGCTAGAAAACGGCTCAAAAATTTTCTCTCCTTTTACATGCTTTTCTTTTGCTTAATTTTAAATGTATAGAAACTATAGATACATTAAAGATTTCAAATATTTGAAACCCTGTTGTAAAATGTGCCTGACATTTCAAACGTTTATGAAATAAACGAGAATGAAAAAAAAAAATTATTTTAAATTTCTACCCACAAATAAAATTGAAAATCATGAGAATCGTTAAATAATATTTGTGAAACATTAATTATGAATTAATTGTATTACTAGGAATCATAAAACAATTTTTATCATTTTTTCGTTTTTTTTTTTAACATTTTGAACTTCAGAGACATGTTGTAAATTAAAAAAAAATGTTACAAATTCATTGATTGATCAACTACCAATTTTTTTATTTATTATTCTGTATTTTATAAAACCTTCTTCCTTTTTTTAAATACATTACCTAATTCTTTTTATGTAAATAGGTGAAAATGTAATAAACAATATGTGAAAAGTTCCAGAAGCTTTCAATTTTTTTTTCCTCAAACCAAACGATAAAACCAAAAAAGGCAAACCAAATGATAAAACCAAAAAAGGCAAACCAAATGATAAAAAGTATAAATGTTTACTGCAACTATAAAGAGGATAACTTTTTTAAACATTCAATTATTATTTATCTGTAATTTTCATGTGAATATTTTAACGTTTCAGACTCCGCCGTCGAATCAATACCAACAACAGGCACCACCCATGGTTAACTTGCCTGCACGAAACCCTGCTTACCATCCATACCATTCATCTCGTCCGATTAATATCCAAACTGCCGTTCCGCCTCCTTACAACCCATTACCCCCTACAAAAACTGACCACTGCAAAAGTCGCGTTTTGGAACCTGGAAAGAAGTATCAAGTCACTGTGAGCGTAGTCCAAGATGGTCCAAAACTTTTCAGCATCCAGTTCAATGAACTTACCGAGGCATTGGGCAAATTGCTTTTGCAAATCCAAACATCCGAGCTGATTCCCTTGAAGGAGCAACCTTACCCTGGAAAGCTGTGCTTGGCTTTTCATCGTTTCGACAGTACTTTCTTGAGGGCTATCATCTTGGACTTTCCTGTCGATAAGGTCAAGGTCTATTACGTTGATTTTGGATACAGGGATGAACTCAACATTGACGAAATTTTCGAAATACCCTACAATGTTTTGGTGGATCAAGCATACTCCGTCAGGTTAGTAATTTTTATTATTATTATTATTATTATTATTATTATTATTATTATTATTATTATTGTTATTGTTATTATTATAATGTGTATTTTTCACTGAATCACATTTTATTTCGATTTTTTGCAGAGTCAGTTTGGCAGGATCAGAGGACTGGAATATCACTCCTGAAGTCAACAGTTTCTTCCGCCAGTACACTTGTGATAAGGAATTTATAATGGAAATCATCGATAGTCCTGAAGCGGCATTCAGCCACCATTGCAAGTTGTACGATGAGCACAAAGATGTGAGTACACTGCTAGTTACAACTTTCCCCTCATTGACTATGGCAGTGTACGAGAAACCGCTAGAGCTCGAAGTTGGAACAAAACATGATGTCATAGTCTCGTTTGTTGAAAATTGTGGCAAGTTTTTCGTCCAAATGAACCATGACAGTGCCGCTTTGAACCAATTGATGGAAGACATTAAAGTATATGCCACCAATGCTAAGACCTTGACTATGGATGCTGTTCAACCTGAAATGCCATGCATCGCGAAGTACAGCGCTGATCAATCTTGGTAAATTCTGAGCTTTTCTATCTTTGACGTAAAAATGTTTAGTTTTACATATTTAAAATTTGGTTAAACTCGTATGAACATCTATAGGTATCGAGCGGAAATTACAAGCAGGCATGGTGCCATGATCAAGGTGTTCTACGTGGACTATGGGAACGATGATACACTGACCATCGATTCACTGCGAATGATCGACAAAAGACTGATAACTCAATTAAGGAAACAAGCAATTTGTTGCTCGCTAGTTGGTTCAGAGAACGCCACTCCTGACATCTCTTCTGAATTTGAAAACTACGTCATCGAGCAAACAAAGGATTTAGTTGTGCACCAGAAAACAACTTCTTGCAATATCGTTGAACTTTTTGACAAGGAATCGAACTCTCCTGTTTCCAAAATGCTCTTCCCTAAACCTGCTCCAACACCAGCAAATGTCCCAGTTGCTGAAGCTACGTATCAAGTCGCGTAAGAAATTTTTTGATGCATTATTGTTGATTGGTTGAATAATGTACATTTTGATTTTGAATTTTCGTATTAGATGCATTTATTTGAAGTTTTATGTAATAACTCATTTCTAGTGTCCATAATGCTAATCAACATATCGAGAGACAGAGCAGGACATTCGCCGGAAACAACGATTTTCATGGCAATGAAAAAACTGCTGAGGACCAAGAGAACACGTTCCGAAGTGCGAAGGCTTTCAACAACCAAAGACCTGCCAATAATTACGGAGGGTTCGATTCGGATAGAGAGAGAAAAAATGAGGCTTCCATTGACGGAGATTGGCGCGAAGCCCGAAAAGAATTGAGGGCCAAAAATTCAGACTTTTTCAATAAAGAATCAGGTCAGGAATTAAACGATTCTACCAAAAAAAAGTATTGGTTCGAAAGTTTGAAATAATCAACAAAATTGATTTTTATGTTTTCTAGGAAACGATTCTGGGTATCAAAGGAATAACAGAAACTTTGAATCAGGTGGCGACAGAAACACTAATTACAGAAATGATCGAAATGATGGAAACTTCCAGTCAAGGAAAGACAACCGAGGTTCATGGGACGATCGAAAAACTGAGTCAAGAAGAAATGATGGAAACTTCCAGTCAAGGAACGACAACCGAGGTTCATGGGACGATCGAAAAACAGAGTCAAGAAGAAATGATGGCAATTCTTGGGATAAAAAAAGTTCGTGGGATAACAACAATGATGTAAGACCTTATGATCAAATTTTCTGTCCTAAAACCTTGTAATTTTCTGTGTACTAAATTATGTATACTGTTTTTAATGTGGAAAAAAAGAGCGAGCACACCTTTAAACTTAGTCATGTCTTCTACTACTATCAAAAATTATTATTTTGCACATCATTACAATGTATTCAAGTTTTTGACGCTTTCTTTTATATATCTCGGTCACAAAACAAGTTTGGCTCGAGCTTTCAAACACCGGAACCTGTCACCGATTACGCAGAGCTGAGTCGCCAGTGGACCAAAAATGACATGTCTGGAACAACCAACAAAATTATTGTCACTTGGTTTGTGAACCCTGGCAAATTTTATTGCCAGAAACAAGATAGTCAATTCAGAAGGGTCATGGAAGAAGTTCAGAGCATGTACGCAAAACGAAAACCTATTCCTCAATCAACCAACCTCGAGGTAATGATTTCATAGAATTTACGCATTTTTTTACTAGTAGAAAGGCACTTACTGAATCTAAAAAATTTTTTATTGAGATTTTCAGTCTGCCTCAACTGTGTTCAATAATTAATATACGATATTTTCAGGTTGGAAATTCGGTAATTGCTGTTTTCCCCGAGGACAACGCTTTCTACAGAGCTACAATTTTGAAAACTGATTCATTTGCTGGACACACCGTTGAATATGTAGATTTTGGAAACTCACGAAAAAATATCCAGCAAAATAAGATTTATATGGTTGAGAAAAAGTTGTTTGACTTGCCATTGGTAGCGTTCGAATGCGCATTGAAAAACATTGTACCAGCTACTGAGGATGGCTGGCCGAAATTGACTCAAGAGATGGACGATTGCTTCAACAAAGAAGAATACAAATGCACAGTTGATTCAGTTACTGAAGGAAAATGCGAAGTTTTTCTTTCATGTAATGGCGTTGACGTCAGTGGTATGCTGATTGAAAAAGGACTAGCTATTTGGCAAACCCCGCAAACGGCGTTGCAAGGTTTTTTCCCCTTACGTTTGTGATGCGTATATTTTTATCTTTTTTTTTTTTTTTTTTATATATATAATTTTGATTATTTTTGTTTTTAGATACCCAAGATTTGAGTGTCGATCCGACACTTTTAACAGGGCAGACCTTGAGGGTCAGGTTGTCGCATGTCGAAAATGTGGACAAATTTTATGTTCAGTTCCCAGTAGCTGATGCAGCTGAAGTACCCAACTTTATGACTGTAAATAATGTTGCGGTATGTTTTGTTTTGTTTTGTTTTGTCCCAGTCTTATTTTTAACTGTTGAAGAAGTTTTTCCTTATTTTGTCTTTTTTGTCTTTTTTTTTCGTTGCTTAGCATGACTCAGATGTAGAGGCCCAGAAATGGGCTCCAATCACATTTTGCTTATTTTCGCATTACAAATAAATCATGAATTTCATCGTAGAATTGCAAATATTGGTAGGCATATGTATTTTTACTTCAACTTTTTGGGATTACAGTCAAAAAGAATTAATTGCAGGATATTTTATAACTTGGTGACAGAAAAACCTCTATTGATTACTAAATCTGTACTCGATTTTGCCTTCCTGCAAATTATTACAGTTATTTGACGAAATTATTATTTATTTCATTATGATGCAAAATTAACAGTATAAAATCATTGCTTATCTCTGAAGGTCGAAATTGAATGATATATATGACTTTATTGTAATTCACATTTTTCTGTTTGTGCATTATAAACTGATTAAATAAAAAATTTTGTTGCTATTTATGAGAATCAAATATGTATAAAATTTCTATGATCATTTTTGTCTTGAAAAAAATAGAACTTGCAGGAAACGTTTTTTTTTTCTCTTAATACTTAGAAGTATTACAGCAATCTCATTGAGTATATAGAAAATATTTTTTTAATAGTAATAGACGCTTTCAGTTTGGAGTCAAATTTGAAAATCAAATGAGCTTTCCTATTACCATGCAAAAAAAATGCTATTTAATAATAAATTGAATGCCAAATGTTCTTTTTATTCTTAAAATTTACCGTCATCCAAGTTCAGTGTAATGTTCTACATTGCATCAGTCATATTAGGCTTCAAAAATCTGTATAACATGCGTAAAGTTTTTTAAATCTGAATTTGATTAGTTGACTAGTTGTTGATATATGTTACAAGTTTTGTCAAGTAGTAGTACAAGTTCAGAATTTTTTTGTCTCAGGCACTGACTCTTTCACCCAAACTTTCTTGGATGCAGAACCAAGCAGTGGAGTGCTCTATTCAGGGATCTGCTGCCCAAGAGACCACTGAGAACGACAAACTGAAATCTTTGGTGGGACAAGATGTCATTATTACAGTCCAAGAAATGCAAAACAACAGGTACCAATTGACTGATTTTTCCATGATTATAAAACAAAAATTTCAAGTTTTGCATTCCAAAGCTTATCATGTTTGTTTAAATCGTTCATATTGAAGTTCATAAATTTTCAGTATTTAAATTCGTCAATAACAGGATTACCCACACTTGTGCTATGTTGATTTTATATTGATATATTTACAAGCCAAATGTGTTGTTTTTCAGATTCCTCGTCAATGTGTTCGACACCAATGGCCAAGTGGTGATTCCCACTGAACTCTGCAACAGCAATATCAGTTCTTTGATTCCAACTCCAGTCTTGCTTCCAAGCGAAAAAGTTCAAGTTTCTCACATCGATCACGCAGGAAGTGTATGGCTGCAAAAATTCGCCGACATCGACACCGAGAGTGCTCTTTTGCAGAATCTCTTGGACCATTACAATTCCGCCGGGGAAGTCGTGACGGTGCACGAAGCCAAGGCCTTCTGCGCTGCTCAGAGCGAGAACGATGATTACTGGTACCGTGCCTCGATCGTGGAAAAAACCCAAGAAGGAGTAATGGTACATTACATCGACTACGGTAACTCAGAGCTAATCAAATCCGAGGACAGAATCAAGACTCTCGAAGCCCAATTCTACACTCCCCATCAGTTGGCAATCAAGGCTTCCTTGACGGTTCAACTGGGTAAAAGTCCCGAAGAGCAAGCAGAGTGTTTGAATACACACTTACTGCAGAAAGAAGCATTTGCTACATTCTACTATCCTGTCGATGGTGCATGGCTCGTTGACCTTGTTGTGGAAGATAAAAAAATTAGCGAAACCCTGGCTGCTGAAGGACTCGTTGAAAAAGAAATTGAGATCCAGCTGCGACCTGGACAGGTTGGGCCATTGCCTGATGGATGTATATTAGTAGATATTACGCATTGCGATTCGCCCTCGCAATTCTGGATTGTCCTCAGGTCAAGTGCTGATGAACTGGCCCAAATGCAAAAAGATTTACAGGTATAGCTTATTTTTCTCATCTAGAGATTGAATATAGAGAATTTACATTTTTTGATACGTTATGTGAACTAAGTTCGAATAAATTAAATAAAATAGGTAAATTTCTATTGACGAACCAACATTCTTACTGATTAATAAAAATTCAAATTTCATCTCTCATGAATTAATAATGCAAATTTTTTTTTATCAAATTCACTACAAAATGATGGCTACAAAGGAAGACCAAAAATGAAAAAATTGTCAATAATAGCTTTTGGATTCAATTAATGGATACAAGTGTTGAAATTTGAAAATTAGTGATATTCATATTTTTGGCAAATTTCATTCAAATCCACAATAAGACAGTTAATGATCATTCAAAATTTTTCAAAAGTCAACACAATTTATGTTTCGCATTTATCATTTTCCTGAATATCAATTTTAATTGTATTTTTAAATAAAAAATGTGAATCATGCATTCTATCAGGAATTCACTCACAGCGGCAAAAAACAGAAAGAATTTAGATTTATAGTAAAAAAAAAAAAACAAACAAATTTCGCGCGCGAAGGCTTTTTTTTGCCTTGTCGGCTGCCGTTGCTTAGGAACGCAAAAATTTCTGGGTCAAAATTGACCTGGAGAAAACCGGGAATTCGAAAATGGCCGATCGATAGACACCCTGATTTTGTATTACAGAATGTTTTTCGTTTGATTTTTCAGTCATTCGAACAAAAATTTGCTTTCTTTAAATCCACAACTTTTATGTAGAAAGAAATTCTATTTTTTCTAATCATAAATACTCTGATATGTAGTAAATTCTATTGATACAAATTTACTACACTTTCCCTACAACAATGTAATTCACAATTTTGAAGGTTTCTCATCCAAAATAATGAGATCATGAGTCTTTTTGCATAAAAAAACTTTTTGTAATCATCAGTCGAAACTAAACTTGTAGCTATTTATCAATCATTAATTTTTTTTTAACTTAATATTACTCTGCAGATAATTTGATAAAAATTTTGAAAAACAAAATAAAAATAGACAAAATTCATAATAATGTAGTCAATTTAGTTTTTTTGATACACAATTTCAACATTTTTCAAAATTTCTCTTATAAAAAATATCTGAATCACAAATTTTTCTAATCCTGCAATTTTTTTCTCTCATTATTTTAATCTATAACCATAAATAATGTTAACTTTGTAGGTTGCCTTTCTTTTTGACTTTTGTACTATAGTAAATCTAATTTGAAAAAATTTGATGTTGGAAGTGCTAAAGCTTTAATTAGTGGATATTAGTGAGACAAATTTTTCATTTTAAAGTGTAAGTCACGATTTCTGGTTTGGAACACTTAATTTTTATAAATATACGTGAGATTTTCCACAAATTTATTTATCAATAAGTTGTGAAATTTCAAGTTTTCTCAATCCCAATTATGGCTTTTTTTAAATATTTTTTTTTTTTTCATGAGATCTCCCTCAATGTAATTATAACAAATCTGGTATGTTATTACTGATTACATATATTCCAATTTTGCTATTTACAGATAGTGGCCGCAGCGTCAGCGGAAATCGAAACTGTCCCAGATGTTGGAAGTTTGGTCTTTGCTATTTTCTCGTTTGATAGTGAGTGGTATCGCGCCCAAGTGATTGACGCTGATGAAGACATAACAACAGTTCGTTTCATTGACTACGGAAACACAGATGTTGTGGACAACAAAACATCAAAAGTTCGCGTTATGCCAGAAAAGTATACGTCCACTCCTCAATATTCGTGGAAATGTTCGCTTGACTTGCTTCCTGCCGGAGATGCGGACTGGACGGCCGAAGCCATACAGAGGTTCACCGATTTGACAGAGGGAGCAAACGAGATACAGGTTTGCTCATTTTTTACGATTGATATAATAATGTGTGTTAAATTGTAAACAGTTAATTTATCAACATTATATTTGTTGTATGTGCAGGCATTGATGATAGCAGAAGGAGTCCAGAGCACGGTCGATGTTTACGTCGACAGCCGAAGCGTCAGTGCGACCTTGATCGTTGAAGGTCATGCCATCAAGATGCCCCAAGAAGGAGAGCTTGTAGAGGACATCATTGAAGAAGAATTAGATCCGCGTGCTGTCTTTGTCAGTCATTTCGAAAACCTTGGCGAATTCTGGATCCAGCACAATCAAAACACGGGTGATTTGGAGACCATTAGTGATCGTCTCATGGTCGCCAATCTTCAGCCAGTACTCGAAAGCGTGGAAAAAGGCACCATGTGCATTGCTGAATTCCCGGATGACAAAAAATACTATCGCGCAGAGGTCATTGAACAAGACGGTGCTGAAATTTCCGTCAGGTACATCGACTATGGAAATTCATCCCGAGTCAACCAAGTGCGCGTCATGCCGGATGACCTGGTCACATATCCGACTATGTCCAAAAAATGCTGCTTGAAAATGCCACCATCTCTCGATTCCTGGCCCGAAATGGCTCATGAAAAATTCAAGGAGTTGTCTGCGGAAGGCGCGACTGTCTTCATACTGGAAAGTACACAAAAAGAAGGTGATACGTCAACGTCAACGGTGGAGCTTTCCCAATCGGGGAAAAGCGTTTTGTGCTTCATTTTGGATGATTACCAAGAACCTGAGTCGATGAAAATGAAAACTGGCAGTGAAGAAGAGCGCCTGCCACCTTTGGGAGAAGAGAATGAACCTAAAGTTTTCGTCAGCGTTGCTCATTCCCCCGATGACTTTTGGATTCAGCTCGAGAGCCAGGTTCCAGAGTTGGAGAATATGGCGGATTTGATGACCGATACCGAGAGTTTCTTGCCATTGACAGAGTTCAAGGAGGACTACATCTGTACAGCTAAATTTACGGAAGATGAGATGTGGTACAGGGCAAAAATTTTGTCCCATGGAGAGGATGGTACTAAGGTCTTATTCATAGGTATGCGGTTTATTATTTTAATTTTTTGAGAGGTTTTGAAGTTTTCTTTCAATCTTTGATAGGCATTGTACACTAGGCACTAATTTTCAAATCAATTTTTTAAGTTAGTATGAGTTTTTCAGTGTAAGGTAACAGTATTCTTGATACTTCTCAATTGCCTTTCTAGAGTAATTCCAATAAAATGGAAAAATAAAGATCTTTGAAAATTGTGAAGTAACATATTAAAAAGGAAACAAAAATTTGCGAGGTTCTAGTAGTTCACAATTTTGGAGTTTTTATATAAAATGTAAGGAAATAAATTTATATTTTATGAACATTTAAAATTAATCTTAACCTTTTTAATAGAAAATATTCATAACACTGTGCAACACATTTTTGTTATCCCGAATTTTTTTCGAGAAATGTATAGTAATTGACTTCATGAAACTACTGGCAAAATATTTTTGCAATCCTATGTCCTATTTTTGAGTACTGGACAATTATTTTATTTTATTGATTTTTTTTTCAGTTGACATGAAGCCCAATACACAAGTTCTTTATATGTTTTACCAATTCTACACCCATTCATTCATTCGATTACACAGTTCAACAAAATTTGACTTTTTACATTTTCTGGACTAATTTTTTCAAAAACAGATTCTACTGGTCACTAATATATCAATCTTAAAAGGTTTTTAAAAGTTTACATCATTTGTCCAAGTTATTAACAATCTTAATTAAAAACAATAAAATCGGATCTAAGCATCCTATTTTTAAAATTCAAAATACTGTTCAAACGTACTCAACAAAAGGAATTCAAGGTTAGTTTTATTTTTGCTGAAAAACAAGTTTTTCAATGAGTAAAATTGTGCTAAAATATAATTGAGATCATTTTCTAGAAAGGTCTGTTTACCTTTCCGGTGGGATATCTCGAACACCTTTCATCACTCGCCCCGCTCAGCCTTGAATGAAAACCCCTGCCGGAAAGGTAAACAGACCTTTCCAAGAAATGATCTCGATTATATTTTGGCAAAATTTCACTCATTGAAAAACTTATTTTTCAGCAAAAATAATACAAATAATGAATTCCTCTCGTCGAGTACGTCTAAGCAGTATTTTGTTTTTTCAAAGTAGGATTCTTAGATCCGATTCGAATATTTTTTAATTAAGATTGTTAATAACTTGGATAAACGATCTAAACTTTGAAAAACCTTTAAAAGATAGTTTGTTAGTGACCAATAGTATGCGTTTTTGGAAAAATTAGCCCATGCAATTTTTTGTGTTATTCATGTCTATGTCTATGTCTGAAATACAAAAATTCTCTGCATGTTTCCCCGATTCATACATCCATTCATTCATTCATATTTCAGAAGCATCCCCTTAATGTAAATGATAAATTGCAACACTTGAAATTATAATCAAAATAATTAAAAATAATTATGTTGGAAATTTGTAAAGCAATCAGTTCTCATTATATTTCAAAAAACAAAAAGTCTATCCGCAGCTTTTAAAGCTAATGAATTGATTTCCACAATTATTTTTTTTTAATATGTGGCGTAGATTGACAAAACCTACCTAACAGCACATTCCTTTAGGCTTACTCTCTAATCCTCTTAGACCTAATGATGCGCCCAATGGAATGCGCTGTTAGGTAGATTTTGTCAGTCCATGCCACATATTATTTAGTAGATGAAAAAGTTATATGGCAGGTCATTAGTGATCGCTTGTTCCATATTAAAGTGTGCTCGATCCGGCGCAGCAAAACCATTATCTCGAAAAAACGGTCTTTTCTGAGTTTCTATTATTTACAGCATTAGCGCAGATAAAGTACAGAAATTCGAAAAGACTTTTTTCGAGATAATGGTTTTGCTTCGCTGGACCAAGCACACTTTAATGTGGAACAACAGGCAATCACTAATGACGTACATCACAACTTTTTAATTCACTTAATAATAAGAATGTTTTGAAAAAAATTATTGGAATCAATTTATTAGTATTAGAAAATGCAAATAGACTTACTTTTTTGGAATGCGATAACAATTGACTGTTTTACAAATTTTCAAAATAATTGTTCATCACTCAAAAATGAATCGTGAAATCTCAAAAATATTTTGCAGGTAGTTTCAGGACGTCTATTACATACTACATATTTTTCGAACAAACTTTGGAATAAAATAAAGTCAAATTTTGTTGCACAGTGTAATTTGGATTTGGGTAAATGCTAAAATAACGATTTTTACAACTTCAAATTCATTCAAAATACTTAAGATGTTTAATTTTGAAAAATTGTAAATAGATCATTTTAAAATTAATACAAAAAATTAGAAATTGAAATAGAAAAAAATGAACTTTGAGGAGGTACCCATCGATGCATATATTTATACACATATACAGGGTGTACCAAAAAAATCCAATATTCCTTTTTAAATTATGAATCAAAAAGGCCTTTGCCACTTTTTACAAAACTCAAAACCAAAAAAGTTATTCAAGTTAGAAAATTTAAACAATAAATGCCCTTTTTCGACAAGTGGGAAAAAAACCATGGACCAAACTTTACCTGAATTTTCTGTATATTTTTCTGAATCGAAAAGTCCTTTGCCACTTTTCGCAGAACTCTAAATCAAAAAAGATATTCAAGTTGGAAGTTTCAACTAATCAGATTTCAAATTCGAATATCTTTACATTTTGAGTTTTGTGAAAATTGGCAAAAGACTTTTCGACTCAGAAAAATATGAAAAAAATTTTGGGTAGAGTTTGATTGGTGGTTTTTTTTCTCCACTTGTTGAAAAAGCACATTTATTGTTTAAATTTCAAACTTGAATAACTTTTTGGATTTTGAGTTTTGTGAAAAATAGTAAAGGGAAAATTGTGACGAGGAATACATAGTTTTCAGGTGATCGGCCGACTTTAGAACACCCTGTTTACTAGTGACAGTCCCCCCCCCCCCTCCCATTAGAAGTGTATGAACCCTGATCTTTGAAATAATGAATTTTTTTTTAAAGAATATTTTATGATTATTGCTCCCAGCCAAGTAAATATGTAAAAAAATTGCACTTTATGATAAAGAATTTGATGAGAAGCCCATAGTTTTTGTTTCAAGAACCATTTTATGTACAATGTTGATATTGTACACATTTCTTTGAATTTTTGTTCATTGCTTCCATTTTTAAATAAATATTTCTTTCGTTTTCCAGATTATGGAAACTCCGCAGTGGCAACTGAATTGAAAAAGCTTCCAATGAACATTGTCGAGATTCTACCCTTCTCTCGTCACTGCACCTTAGTCAAACCAAGTAACATCGAATCCTGGTCCGAAGCAGCTATCTCCAAATTCATTGAACTGGTTGCAGAAGGCCAGACACCTTTTCAATTCGAAATGCTAGACAATGAAACTCATTTGAGCATTGCTCTCAAACTTGAGGGGCAAGATATTGTAGAAATTCTGGCACCATTAGGTAATGCAAAGACAGATGAAGCAAAGACTGTAGAAGGTGATCACAACAATGATCAAACTTCAGAAAAAGAGCCTGATCAACAGGTAACTCCAGAAAATATTCCAGAAGTTGAAGTCGAAAATGTTGAACAAGCCTCCGAAGCTGTGGTTGAAAAAATTGAGGAGACCGAAGAAATCAAGATTGAAGAACCACAATTAATTGAACAAAACTTGATTGAAGAAGTTGAACAAAGCCCAGTAGATGTAGTTGAAAAAATGGAGGAAACAACTGAAGAAATTACAGCTAAGGAGCCACAAATGATTGAACTAAACTTGAGTGAAGATGGTGAACAAGTCTCAGTATATGTGGTTGAAGAAATGGAAGAGACTAAAGAAGCCTCAAATGCACAACTCGAAGTTGATGAGGCTCAACCAAATAAACAAAACTTGAGCGAAGATACACCTTCTGAAACTGTTTCAAATTTGGTTTCTGAGCACGAAAAACAAGAATTCAAAGAAACGGTTGAAATAATAGAAGAGGTTGAAGAGGCACAACCAATCGAACAAAACTTGAGTGAAGACATACCTTCTGAAACTGTTTCGAATTTGGTTTCTGAGCACAAACAACAAGAATCCAAAGAAACGGTTGAAATAATGGAAGAGGTTGAAGAGGTTGAAGACATAGCTTCTGAAACTGTTTTGGACTTGATTTCTGAGCATGAACAACGAGAATCCAAAGAAACGGTTGGAAAAATAGAAGGAACTGAACAAGCTTCGAATGAAGAAGTCAATGTTGAAGAAAAGGCACAACCAATTGAACGAAACTTGAGTGAAGACCTACTTTTTGAATCTATTTCAGACTCAGTTACTGACCACGAACAACATGAATCCAAAGAAGAAGAAGAAAACTTTTGTGATGCCTTATCTGGACCTACCGAATGTTTACCTGAGACTACAGAAATCGATATTGAAGAGACGCAACTTCCTCTTCAAAATGATAATGACATTTCCAAATATGGTTCGACTGAAGATATGTTCCATCTCGATTTAGACAAGAACGAGCAAAGCTCAGAGTTGGTACGTGAAAAAGCTGAAGAGGAGACTGAAAAAAATTTGAGCAATGGTTCAGCTCCTGAAGTTATTTTGGTAGCTGACAAAAAAGTTCCCGAAGCAGTGGAAGACAGTGAAAAAAGCTCAATCCAGATACTTTCTCAAGATGATTCACAAGTTAAAATAGTTGTCGAAGGCTCTGAAGGTAATGCAAAAGTTGAACTTATTGTTGAGAAAGTTGAAGAACCGAAAAACATTGAAATAAGCCCTGAGTTAGAGAATAAAGATGACAAATTCAAAGAAGCTGCTATGTCCCTACAAACTTTTGCAGATAATTGCAGGGATTTGCAGAGAGTTGAGCAAGAAAATGTGAATGAAGCTGAAATGTCGTTTTCTTCAACTGCGGCTCAATTCGATCCAAATGAAACAGACAAGCTTGCTACGCTCGATTGCACTTTGGCTCCTTCGATGTCTTTTTCAGAACCTGCAAGCTCAAAGAACAATGGCAATGCTCAAGATAAAACTGAAGAAGATGAATCGAACGTTTCAACAACTTTCGAGGTCGAGGAAGTGGAAAAGTTGAAAATTGAAGAAACCTTTGGTAAAAGTATGATACACAAATGCAATAATGATTCAATGGCTGAGGAAAATTTGGCTGTAGAAAAAGGCGACTCGAGCGATTCCGTCGTTAGCAATGGACGAAGTTTGGTCGAAAGTATGAGCACATTGGACATTACAGTTAAACATGAACAGGACGAAGGAGCTGAACAGGTCAGCGTTCCCGAGGGTCAATTGGAAGACCAAATCCAAAAGGAACAGGTTAAAAAAGGTGTGTATTTCATATAATAAAACAGGGGAAATGAAGGATAATCATCGACATTTAGATCTGGACTGTTAGTGAGATGCACAAACACTTTCGGCTTAGAATGAGAGAACTATTCTACCCCTCTCGTGCAGTGACAGTCCTTTCGTTCGTCCACTTCGTAAGTGGGGACCCCGAGAGCGAATAAAAATCTGCCAAAAAGAGTGCTCGATAGGCAATCGCCTATCGCCCTCTAATTCTATAGCAATAATAGATGCATAGTCGTCACTAGCGATCCAGATCTAAATGTCAATGAGGATAATTTGGTAATCAATGAGTAGGCTAATAAAAAATCTTGATTTGTTGCAGATGAAATGGAGCCAGTGACGAAACCCATGGAAAATGTGGCACAGGACGTGTCAAAAGTTCAACTTACATATGAGGCACTTGAAGCAGTTCTTCCAGATGACGACGACGATTTAGACTGATTTAGCTATACAGTTTCACGCGTTCATACATATAAGTTTAATCATACGTTTTTAAGAATTTCAATATCAAGACAATAGTTACACGCGTCCATTACATGAATTTTATCATTCGTTTTCAAGAATTTTTAAATCAAGACATTGTTATAACTGTTCTTTATACCGTAAAGCAATCCGATTTGACATAAGATTTCTAAGTTTTAATTTGTTCAATATCATATAGTTTTCATTTACTTATCTTTAATATGACTTTGTTTCTTTGTATATCATACGAAACGATTGTAAAAAGAGTGTACAAATGTTGACGATGATAGTATTTTTCATAAAATTTTTGTACGAAAGGTACTGCTGTGTTTTTTATTTTTTCGAGGGTTGTTGATCAATAAGTTTTCCATCTTTTAATGAGCTGGGTTATAAAATATTGAAACACTCTCGTCTCACTTTCGTTCATTCATATATATTTCGGTTAATAGTCGTGCTTTTATTTACATAAAAATTTCATATGTATATATATACTATTTACAAGTAACAGAAAACAAAGACTCCCCCGATAATGAAAAGAACAGGATGGCTGGAATTGGCAAGTTGAAATCTATGAAAACGGTTGGAGAAGTCATGTCCAAAGTCATCTTTCTCATCGTCCTAACAAAGAGAAGATAGAAGATATATCAAAATGCTCCGAAGCGTTGATTATTAGAAAAACTCGACATCACGGCACTCGATACATGATTCGACGAACCGGTACAGAAATATATTGAATACGAGTATCTATACCTATTTCTTTCTTCGCAAATCGCTGGTGGCTGTTTTTGAAAATTTGATCTCGAAAACGAAAAGTCGCATGATTTCGAGACTTTGCGGAAGAAGTTGAAAATGTCGAATAGATTTTTTTTGTTATCGTAATTGGGTAGATTTGATTTTTTTTTTTTTGTTTTTTTGTTTTTTTTGTTCACGATGGGGATTCGACGACGATGTCGACGCTATCAACGAAACTCACGCGTTTTGGCGAGTTTCGTTGACACCCCTAATGTTATAGAGCGCATTCTTGGATTTGGACGCGTTTCTTGACGGTTCCCGTAGTGCTGAGAGAGCTGGAGATTCGGACTGGCGGCTTCGGGGGCGTCGTGTCCCTTCCTCCTATGGAGACGACCTCACCGCGTTGCTTTATCACCCTGTCGATGTTTTCCTCGATTTCGTTAGCGTTGTTTCCTGCAAAGAGCGATGACGCTGCAATTATTTGTTCTTGTTTAAAAAAAGATTCTTATAAAAAAATTAATACTCAAAGTACACTAGTAGTTCATTAAATACTGGAATCCTATGCAGATATGGAATATACTAAATTACAAAAAGAGTATGTGCATAATTTATATAGGTTTATACAGGGTGTACCAAAGTCCCCGCGCCAAAAAGAAATCCAGTATAACTTTTTAAATTTCGTGTCGAAAAGTCCTTTGCTACTTGTTACAAAACTTAAAAATAAAAAAGTTATTCAACTTCGAAATTTAAACTATAAATGCGTTTTTTCAACAAATGGTGATAAAAACCAGGGACCAAACTCAACCCAAATTTTCTGAATCGAAAAGTCCTTTGCTACTTTTCACAAAACTCAAAAACAAAAGATATTCGAGTTTGAAATTGAGAAATCTGATTGGTTGAAAATTCTAATTCGAATATCTTTTTTGATTTTGAGATTTGCGAAAAGTGGCAAAGGATTTTTCGACTAAGAAAAACATGAAGAAAGTTTGGGTAGAGTTTGGTACATAGTTTTTATTCCCACTCCTCGAAAGAGCGCGTTTATTGTTTAAATTTCAAAGTTGAATAACTTTTTTTTCCATGTATGTGTTGGAATGGCCGCTTTTTTACGATGAATCGCGTGAACACAGCCCTCTTTCCGAGTAGCCATAAAATCAGTGGAAGAATT
>JAPYZL010123684.1:0-17728 GCA_030522825.1 Platygaster orseoliae
GTTTATAGATTAACGATTTTATTTTGAAATGAATGGTGTGTGCAAGTATCAATTGATACTTACAGGTATCGATACTTTATTGCCTTTTGATACCTAGTAGGTACCGATACTCGAATTTGGGTATCGCAATACCCTAGGTATCGATACTTTGCCTTCCGAGTACCATCCCTATAAGATTCATTCTGTCAGGTAATTCTGCCAAATCGCCAGGATATACATCCTGTAAGGCTCGAAGAATTTGTGTTGGAGGAGCTTCTAGGTGCTCAGTCGCTTTTCTCTTTATCCCAGCGACTATGCGAAGCGCATTAACACACTCGCGGTTAGGTGCATGATCGTGAGTTTCGAGTTCTCCTCCCTTTATCAATCTAATTTGATCACCAACTTCAGTAGTGACAGCGCGGGCATTACACCGATCCTTTTGCTTGCACCGCCAATACAAGTTCGTTTTTCCCCCCAAATGCTTGTAGTAAAGGTTACCTTCTACGTTGAGGTACACCGTTCGATCAGATTTGATGAGTTCGCCTTTAAAATTTTCAGCCATAATTTAAAAATAACAAAAATTTCTCGAAAACGAAAAAAAAAAATTTTGTCGGAAGGTTGTTAATGAAAATTTCAAGTGAATTACACGCGTCAACAAATTTTAGCATAAAGACAAATGAATAACATTGAAGTTGAAGTTATTTAACATCGAATGATTTCATATTTCATTTGATTGTTTCATGTCTCACAGTTAAGAAATGTTCTACTTTAAGGGGACCGTTTCAGTGTAGCGAACGGTTTTCGGACCCTATTTTTGAAAGGCGATTACAAAAATACTACTGAAGACTTTTTGATGCGGTTTTTTTAATCTTTTTTTTTTAATCTTGATCTTTTAACATGATTTTTTCTAATCTCTAAGTATTTCCTGTGTGTCCTTGAATGCGCCCTTGTCAAAAAAGGATGAAACGCTTGGGGTGAATACTTTAGAGAGTTCGGACAATCTGAAACACAAACATGAAACGAATTATTATAAGTAATCTCCTTCCCTACGCCGTCACATGAGTTTTTTCAAAAATCTTTATTAAAAAAATATTTACAGCCATTATTAGCCAGAAAAAAAATGTTAAAAAAAAATTTTTTTTTTGTAACTCATAATTTTGAAAATTTTTGAGATTTTCGAAAAAGCTCGTGTGACGGCGTAGGGAAGAGGATTACAAATAATAATTCATTACATGTTTGTGTTTCAGATTGTCCGAACTCTCTCAAGTGTTCACCCCAAGCACTTCATCCTTTTTTGACAAAGGCGCATTCAAGGACACACAGGAGGATTATTAAAATACTTAGAGATTTAGAAAAAATCATGTTGAAAGATCGAGGTTTAATAAAGAAGATAAAAAAAACTGCATCAAAAAGTCTTCAGTAGTATTTTTGTAATCGCCTTTCAAAAATAGGGTCCGAAAACCGTTCGCTACACTAGACGGTCCCCTTAAAAAAAAAAATAGATCGGAACTTTTGACGCTGGAAAAATAAATAATTGGAAATTTTTACTTTGGAAAAATAATTGATTGGAACTTTTGACGTTGAAAAAATAATTGATTGGAACTTTTTTCATTGGAACTTTTTTTTGGAACTTTTGTCGCCATACCGATCAACTTTGATGTTCAAAATTTAAAAATTTTGAAAAAATTGAAAAACTGAGAAAATTTTCTAGGTAGTCGATAATTTTTTGAGTAGACAATATAAATTTCGTACATTGTGATGAATATCATATTTTTGAAAGTGTATGGTTTTTTTTTTAATTTATGAAAAAATTTCAAAATCTTGGAAGTATTGAAAAATTAGGAAACATTATTATACACAAATTTCAATGAACTTTTTTCGAATATTATTTTTAAAATATAAAGAAAATGGAAAAGCTATGAAATTTGATAATTTGTTGAATTTCAGATAATGTTAAAAAATTTTGTATATCATGAAAAATTTTTAAATTCCAAAAATTAGAGAAACCGTATAACATACTACATTTTTAAAAATCAAAAAATGTTTCATCATACGGATACGGTCCAAAATTTTTGATATTTTAAAAGTAATCTAAAATATAATGTAACATCGAGAAATGTCATTTGTTTAATTTTTAATGGTTCGATTAACCTAAAAATTAATAATTGATTGACTTTTTCGTGATATTTTTGGTTATTTAATTTTCATATTATTGAAAAAATTTTTTGAAATCAAAAATTAATTCTCGCACTAAGATGTTATATAATTATATAAATTTAATAAAAATTTGAAGTTTCAGAAAATTTAATACGTTGTTAAGAATTACGAAAATTTTCTAGAACTACAATTAGTAAGATTTTTTCTTTGTTTTCCTTTTTTTCTACATTAATTAAAAAAATTTTCGTAAAGTTTTGCGTTATACGGGTTTTTTTTCTTGCTTATACTACTGTATATCTGTTATTCTTGAACATATCCCAAACATATTATATGTAAACAAAAACAATATTTTACAAAATTGGCAGAATTTGGTTTTATAATATTTTTTGCACATCATATAATTTACTGGATATAACATACTATTTGACATTATGTTTTGGAAAAAAACTTGTACATTATGTTTTGGACGTTATGTTTTGGACATTGCCGTACCGAATCAATATAATATTCATAGTAAATTGACTGGGAATATCGAAAAGATCGCTTTTTATAACCATATAAATCCAGGGACAACAATCACAGCAAAAAGTTTAAATTATTAATGCACATTTGAACTGTGATGTGTACACAGAACTTGAGAATTTCTAGTAGTTCTGGAAATTAATAATTTCTCTTGAAAATGCCTAAACAGAACACTGTAAAAATTGAATCTCAATTTAAGATGCAACAAAATAAAGGCAGGTCTTGAAATTTAAATATCATCTTAAATTAAGAATATGTTCACAATTAAGCTCATGCGGGGAAGTCTTAAAGTAAGAAGATTCAACGTGATTTGAGGAAATGATTCTTTTGATTCAAGACATATCCCCTTGATTGAAGACTTGCTTGCTTGAAAATAAATTTGAAAATAAACTGAATTCAAGATACTATTTTAATTTCAAGTTGTCCCTTAATTTTGTTGCATCTTAAAATAAGATTGACTTCTTAGAGTTAAGTGTGTTTGTCTTATTTGTTCTTACTCGTGTTCAATAAAGGGACGCACTAATAACGAGCGTGATAAACAGCGTGACTTCTTTCGTCGCCGGGTTCGTCATATTTTCCGTTCTCGGCTACATGGCTTGGGCCAGCGGAAAGTCCATCCAGGAGGTCGCCACCGAAGGCCCTGGTCTTGTTTTCGTCGTTTACCCTGCCGCGATCGCCACCATGCCTGGCTCTAAATTCTTCGCCATCATTTTCTTCCTCATGCTACAAACTTTGGGCCTAGACAGTTCCGTTAGTTTCATTATTTATCGACTCTATACATGTCAAAGAATGATAACAGGCATGAAAAACGTGAAAAACCTAAGAAAAAGCTCGGATTTGAAGAATTTTCTGGTTTCCGAAGAAATTCCCGGAAATTAATTCAACAATAATTTTTGAAGTCGTTTACAGTTTACGATTTTAATTATCAAATTTGCTACTGTACATTTTTCATATCGACAACATTATTATAAAAAAATTTCCATACTTGAATGTATAAATAATTTAACTTGATCATTATATTATTATAAGAAAGAAAGTATTTCTTATCATTCTATTTCCATCGCGTTGGATATTTTATAATTAAAATAAACATATATTGCTTTTTTTTAATATTTCTTCAAGTATCCAAATTTGGATGAATACATTCTTCAAGTGATGATTTTTTTTACGTTTACGTAAGTACGGTTTTTAAAAATGTTTAATACGTTTCGTAGTTTGGTGGTTCCGAAGCCATTATAACAGCCCTCAGTGACGAGTTCCCGATAATCAGGAAAAATCGGGAGATTTTTGTGGCTTGCCTTTTCACCCTCTATTTCATCGTCGGACTAGCGTCTTGTTCACAGGTAAATTTTCAATATTCAATAGTAAATGAGTAATAAGAATTTCGCCTTAATTGCTTTATTTTTGCAATCTCGTTGCAACTAATTATTCACTTTTTAAAAATATTTATAAATAATTGAACAATTTCCCATTAAATTACACAATTATATCAAATTGATATACTGAGTGGAAACTAAAAAACAATGAAAAACCACAGGGTGGTTTTTATTTTTTTTTCCTCCTGGACCGTTACGCTGCGGGTTACTCTATTTTGTTCGCCGTCTTTTTCGAGACTATCGCAGTGACCTGGATCTACGGCACCGACCGATTCTGCGCTGACATCAAAGACATGATCGGCGTCACGCCCGGAACTTACTGGAAAATGTGCTGGAAATACGTCGCCCCGATTTTCATTATGGTACTCAAATTGAAAAATATAGTTACATATTTTAATTTACATCATTAAGATGCCTCAGAGGTTTTTTTAAAATAATATTTATATTTTAATTATCTCTCTATATAATAAAAAAAACTTCATCCCGCTGACTCAGTCAACAGTGACATACGTAAGAAGTTAGACAAAGTGAAATTTCTTATGTCTTATTATAGATAGTAGGACCCTCGGGGCCAGATCCAGCTTAGATCATCTACTTGATACTTGTTGAAAATAAGTTCATTTTAATCTTTTTGTTTCCTGATGATTCTTCTTCTGACGTTTTAGTTGAGTTATTTCTGATAAATATTTCAAAATAAATTATAAAAACTCTATTTTATGAATCAATTAAAAAAGAAAATAATTTATTCATTGACCTTCTTTGGTTTTTTATTTATTAAAATTAATAACTTCAAGTTGCTAAGGTAAATTTTATTTATGTAGATAAAGAAATATTCAACAACCATGTAATTTCACTTACCGTGAATTATGAATTTTTAAGATTTTTTCAAATTTAACGAAATTTACCAACATAGTTTTTCATTTATTTCAAAAAAATCGTTTAAGTCTTTTTCTGTTACTGTATTATAAATTTTTTAAGTTGAAAATTCATTTAATATTTTTTTAATTTATCTATGTATGCAAAGAAATAACGTAACATAATTTGTAAAATATTTTTCTTACATAATTGCTGATTCAATATCGTAATACACTATTGTAATAACGTTATTGTTATTTAAATGATAAATTTGCTAAAACTTAAAAATATCAATTTTTCGCAGATTAATGTTAAAGTAAATATGAGTTTCTGTCTGAAACTGCGAATTTAATATAAAATGATATTTATAATAATATTATTTTAATATTCAATAATTTTTTTTAATTTCATAAAAGACTCTTTACTCTTAGTTATCACTAATTATTACTAACGAGCAAGTAGACATAAATTTTCCTTAAAAAAGTTTGTTTTTTAAAAAATATAAAAACGATTTTAGCACAAATATTATCATTTAATTTTAGAATCAAAGATATTATATAGTGATTTATTCAGGCATTCTTCAACTTATTTCATTCAAAGAGGAGCAAGTCAGTTTTATCATTTGAAAGTCAATTTAACCAATCTACTTTGATGAAGATTTTTCATTTTTTCCTTGAGTATATTTCCTAAAAGACTCCAAATTCTAGTTTAGTATTCATGAATTTTTCAAATTATTAGAAACCTTCTTGATATTTTTTTCAGTCATATCTTAAAATGTATTGTGATTCAGAAAATTGTTTGAATGAAAAACAAGTATTCGTTTTGACTATAATCGATTAAAAAATAAGTCAATAATAAAAACTCAGTTGAAAATAGAACGATTCCTCTGAAGTGAAAATCTAAAAGCGTTTTTTCGAGCGTTGACCGTTATTTGTCTTGGAAGCAACAGCGACGAAGCCCTTCTTTAAGTAGAATTGCATTATCTTGTGAAATCTGCGTGTGCTTCATTGCACATGTAAATTCTCGTTTTACATGTTACATTTTGTCCCAAGTAATCTATCAATAATTTGATGACTCAGCAATTTTAAATCAAAATGATTCTAGTAATTTTCAAAATCATGAATTTTAATTTATAGTTTGTCCAGTATGAAAATTGAATTTTCGGGAAGTAAATCATCATCGCAATTGTGAAATGTCAGGATCTTAAAAAAGGACCTTGAAAAAAATTTATTGGTCTCTAATTTGATGATTCCATCATTTAATATCAGAACGTCTTCAGTAATTTTCAAAAAATATGAACTTTTGTCGATCACCGTATGCACCAAATTTTTTGGAAAGAAAATCATCATTATCATGGGTCTAAAGTATTTTAACGAAATTTCTTCAAAACATTTTGTATATCAATGATTTGATGATTCTATGATTGAACATGGAAATATTTGCAGTAAATCCAAGAATCGTCAGTTTAAATCAATCAGTTAGTATAAGCATTAAATTTTTTGTTGAAGGAAATGATACTAATTCAAAAATATCAGGGTCTTAGAAAAGGATTTTTTCCGAGAAATTTATCCATCAATGATTTTATGACTCAATGATGTGACGACACAATAATTCTAGTGATTTCCAAAAATCACGAATCTTATGAAAAATCAATAGTTCTGAAATTTCAGTATTAAAAAAAAATTTACATATATATGTGGAATTCTTTCTCCATGAATTTTGAATGAAATTTTCATATAACTTCGTCAAATTGAGAGCTAGTATTTAATTGAATTTCACATAAAATAATTTAATTATTTAGAAAATATAATATAAATGTAACAAAAATAATAAATATTGGTAGTTTTTCTGAAAATTTAAAATAAATTCTATCTATGTCGATCTTTAAATGTTTTAAAATTAAAAGTTTTTGACATTTTTTATTTATTAAAAAATTATAATATGTTTATATAAATAAATTGAAAGTATTATGAACTCAAAAAGAAAAAAATTAAATAATATCAATCTATTAGTTATTATAATATAAATTAAAATACTAATTTTGATAGAAGTCATTTAAATAATCTAAAAACAGTAAAAAGATATATAAACTATTGCCATACTTTTATTCTTCGTTCTAGTTCATTATCGTGTATGGTTTATTGGGTTACGAGCCTTTGTCATACGAAGGATACGCATATCCAGTTTGGGCGAACATGTTGGGTTGGTTAATCGCTGGTTCCTCAGTCGCAATGATACCAGGAATGGCATTATACAAAATCATCGTTACTCCAGGAAACTTTCTTCAGGTGATTATGAACAGAGTTGATAAAAATATGTACATACATATTTTTGCATTTAATGCATATGTCGGCCTTTTTTTTAACATGCATGCATATTTTCTCCATTTTTTTAACAAAAGTTGATGTTAATAGCGAATTTTGTCAGAGATCAAAAAGATTTTGTATATTCCGTTGAAACAGTTGAAACAAGACACATAAAATATTTTTCAGAGAAAAGACAATACTTTAATTTTAAAGTGTTAGAAAATATGCAACAACATTTCATAACTTGCATAGATAAATGATCATTTATTTGAAATATATAATTTAATTTTGCAATTTTAATGCATGTTTTGCATCTTTCTAATTTTTTTTGCGTACGTAATTTATTTTTCGCGAAAGATTTGCGACATATTTATGCCATTTTTGATAATATTTGCATGCATTTTTTCATTGTTTTCTGTGCATACTTTTATTTTATTTTTAACTGCTTTTTAGCATTTTCTTTATTTTTATAGTATTTCTGCATGTTGATCATTTTTCAGTGTTTTTATGAATTTCTGAATATATTTATAGAATTTGATGCAGGAAAATTCAGTGTCCTTTAGATTTTAAGTAGCTTTATGAATTTTTCTGCAAATCATGTCTATCGATTTTTAGTACTCAATAGATTTTTGGTATTAAAAATGTTTTTATTATTCAGTATTCGCCAAATTTTTTAGAGATATAAAGTATTTGCATACACATATAGTTTTTTAATAATTGTTATTATGACTTAAAAAGTTAAATCGAGGATGAGTATTTTGAGGAATTTTTGAGAAAACACATTTTCTGCAGATTTTTAGTAGGTATTTCGTGAATTCCTAGTAGTTTAAGTGTTTTTCGAATTTGATCAAATTGAAGAATTTTTTGACATTTTAATCGATTTCGATGTAGATTTTTAGTATTTTATGCTGCAGGATCAAGAATTCTATAGATTTTCAATAATATTATTAATTTTTGAAAATTTTGAACAACATATCATTTAATGTAACTGACGTGTTAAATGAATGATCATTTATTTTAAACAAATAGTTTAATAATAATTATGTCATTTTTAATTTAAATGTATGTTTTTTATCTTTTCTGATTACTTTAAGCATATGTAATTGATTTTTCAGCATATTTATGCTATTTTTAAAAAAATTTGCATGCATTTTTGTATTTTTTCGTGAATATTTTTATTAACTCTACTTATAATATTTATAAATTTTGATAGCTTGAGCTTTGAAGTTTCACAGATTTTTTGCTTTTCAAAAGACTTTTCAGAACAAGCTATTTTCATGGAATCTTAGTATTTTATATATTTTGGTGGTTTTCAGTATTTTCCTAATTTTTCCAGCATTCAAACCATTTCAAAAATTTTCTGGTACTTCCATGAGTTTTTGCATAAATTTTTAGAATTTAGTACCCTACAATTCAAAGTTTTTTAAATTCAAGATGATCAAACAGACTTTCGATGAAACTTTATCTTTAGCGATTTTCAATATTTTTCAGTAATTTATGCAATTTTAAACAATTTTCTAGCTTTTTTATAGATGAATAAGATTTCTATAATTTAGTTGTGACCGATGACATTTTAAAACAATATTTATAATTTACTGTAACCGCCACGTTTTGAATTTAACGTTGAATAAATGATCATTCACTTCAAATATATAATTTGATTTTGTCTTTTCTAATTGGAATGCATTTTTTTAATCTGTAGGTAGTAATTTTTTTAGCATATGGCATTGATTTTTCGAGAATATTTTTCGGCACATTTATGCCACACTGAGAGAAAAATATAGTACTTTTTATGAAAAAAAATATTAATTCGAGATCGAGATGAAATATAATAAATGCTACTACATACAGAGTTGTATTATTAAAAATATTCTTATTGCAGTCATTGGCATATGGTATAGTAGTTGCAGCTGTACTTTATAGTAAAATTCATGTATAAAAAAGTAATACTTTTGACAAAATGTAGAAATTGTGATTAGGTAAAGTAATTTTCCAAATCTAGTGTATTGAGAACGGTTATTTAATACTTATAATAAAAAATGCAATATGTTTATTATTTTTTACTATATATCAAGTTATAATTATGTTTGACGTTTTACTATACTGCATTATAAAAATAAATATATTTATTGTTAAATGTACTATAATGTATGAACAATTAAAATAATATTGTAGACTTTCCAAGAATACAGTAGTTTTTTCAATATTTATAGTACGAATCACGAGGTTTTTTTCTCAATCCATTTTTTCAACATTTTCCGTGCCATCAATACTTCTTACATGAAGCCCTAAAAAGCAACACGTTTAAATTTCTTCAATGTCTATTTTGTAAGAAAAAGACTACATTTGGGTTGCAGAGGATACAAAAATTAACGACGCCTTGGAGGGACACCATGAACAGGCAAAGATTGAGCAGATCACCAGTGGGCTCCGTTCGGCAGAGTTTTCTGCTTCAAGGCGAAGATTACTTCAACAACTCCTCGAAGGAGGAGCTGAAGGAAATGGAAGTGACTTTCCAACAATCCAGCAAAATTCTGAGCAACGACCCGCCGCCAGAGCCGGTCTAGGAAAATGCGATAATCGTGATGCGCGGGACCAGCTTCAAAATTTACCTCTGTTGACCGACTTTTTAGGTATCCTGATTTTGTGTATGCATGTAAACCCTTTGTGTTCTTTTTTTGTAAATACGTAGGTACAATCGCGGATTGAGTCGACAGTTTTTCCAGCTCGCCAAGTTAAAATAAAGGTCATTCCATCAAAAATGAAAAATCAAAATGAAAAAATTAAATCAGGAGTTTTTGGAATATAGACTAAAAAGTTGATATTCTAGACAATTTGAAATGAAATGACTCATCAAAAAGTTTGGAAAATGTATAACATTAATTTCAAAAATAAAAATTGACAAAACCTGAAAACTAGACCATTATCAAATTCTATATTCCAGTTTAACGCTTTGACGTTTGTTTCCCTCGAACAGAAGTGCCAAAAATCCGCATTAATTTTTTATGTAATCGATTCCAACTAGCGTGAAATAACCAAAAAGGTATTTTTTAGACAGGCATATGAAAATACTAAAAAATAACATGTCGAGGCAATATTTCTTAGAAATTGTACAACATTCGTTAAACGAAGCAATTTACTAATAATGTAAATATATACAAAATTAATAATGTAGCGAGCAGGTGCACATCGTTCGTCAAAAATACGATCAGCATTACATATGATAATAATGTAACATTATTCTAATAAGACTTATAGGTAGAAGGTAGAAAATGCTGTGTTGACTATATTCCCCATAATTTTAACTCGTCGCGGTTATTGACAAGCGTCGAAAATTACTATAAATGTAATTTTTCAGGAACATCAATTCTAAATCTGCATGGATCTTTTGTGCATTTTTATTTTGTCCTGCTACGCCCTAAAATTTCGAACCAAACATAAATTTTATCGCTAGTTTTTTTTCATACTGGAAATATTTTTGTTGTATTTGTTTAACATATATTTTTATTTATTTTAGAGATTAAATTATCTTGCTTTATTCAGGACGTAATCACGTTGAAATTTGATGAAATTTTAGGCATGGCAGGACAAAAAAAGGGAGACTGGGACTAAAACCTATTATTTTATTAATAACAGTTTTTTTTCTTCAATTAAACGGAAAATGCAAAAAAATAATTATTTCACTTCTCTCAACTCTTACTTAATAATATATTTTGAATAATTACAATACTTGATTTCAATTCTAACCCACCTTGGTCTCCCTTAAAAATTCAAATCATCATACTAATCCGTACAACTTTTCTAAAATTGGAATCACTCATATTCGATAATCATAATGTAAATATTGTTACAGTTCCAATAGATGTTGATTTTATTGAAATTCTATCAAAGTTCAATTCGATCCATATCGAAGAAATTATTTCTATAGTTACTGAGAGTATTCACTTCAAATTAAATAACCAGGAGTGAAACTAAAAACGACTGTAAAGTATTTTCCTTTCCCACGTTTTATTTTTTACAGTGAATTTCGTGTAAAGACATTTTCACGTCGCAATGTTGTCATAAAAAGTTGCTTGTAGGCTGTTGGTCATAAAAAAAAGTACAGTGAAAGTTTCTTTACTTTTTGAGTCAAATTTTTTTTATATTTAAAATGCAGTGAATACAAGCATATGTAAAATGGATTTTATCAAAGAAATATCATGAAAATATTTTTTGAACGCAAAAATGTAAATTATTGAATTTCTTTGGATTTTAATGGAAAATTAGCATGAAAAAATTGAAATTGAGCTTGATTTACTATTTTTCTATTTCCTTATATTTGGGTCATTTTTTCGGAATGTGCTATTTTTACGAACTCTTGTATTCACTTGACTTACAATATTTACAAATGAACAAATTTACTGTAGTAGATAAGTATTTTAATCTTTGAAAAATTGTAAAATAAACGTGATGTGTTAGACACATCGTGCCTGAATCGCCATGACAGCCATCCCTCGTGGAAAACATTCGAGTGTTTTTTCTGGTTAAAGTAATTTCTTTACTACAACTTGGATTACAACAGATTAGAGTATAATTATTTTAGTCATATTTTTTTGCATTCTTGCACTAACTTAATTCTCAAATTCTAAAATTTCGAGAATTTCTGTAATGTTAAGTTTTTGAATCTTGAACATGCAACAAATTCTATTTTTCGATCTCTAAATCAGAAACTTCACAAATTTTGAAAGATTTTCAAAGTTCACTCTTTTATTTTGAAAAATTCTCTTTATCATAAAAATGAAATTATTTTCCCTCCAAAATTCCTGGAATTCTAGATTTCCAGTTTTTTTGGGGGAGGGGGGGGGATTTTCAGGATCAACGGTATTCAACTGGACAAATCTGCATATTCATGAATTCCAAAACGTTTATAAAATTAAAAAATAATACATTTTCATACTTCATTTCATTTTCCAGTTCATAAATTTTCAAAATCATCTATTAATTACGAATTAAAAGTGGCAAATTTTGTTTTTATGCCTTTATATTTGAAAAGTATTAAATCAAATTTTAATTTCACTGAGTCTTAGATATAAGGTACAACAAACTAATCAAAGACAAAAGAAAAAATTTTCACTCAAGTGTTTCCACAAGAGTTTAATGGCGATTCGGGCAGAGTTGAACATTGTAATTATGGAGTAATTACAAGCGATAAAACGAGAAAAATTCTGAATAGCAACTTATCGCGTTCTCTGTTTGTATCTTGGGTGTCATTTGGATACGACGAAATAAATTGTAAGCGCAGTATATTAAACTGCGTGTAAGTAGAACCAACAAATTGCGAAAACTAAAACAAATAGACTCAAAAAAATTTCTACGTGAAAATATAGTTGAGGTAAAAACACGTTGAAATAAACTGACAAGCGAAATATCTATGCCCTAGAAAGTAGAAATTACGTAAATTTTATTATATTTCATAAGTTTTTTGCCATTTATATTTTTGTACTGGGCCACCTAATTTTTCATGAATTTAGTTGATAGCACTACGACGTCGGTTTTTCATATTTTTCTCGCCTTAAATTTTTTATTAATTAAACTGTCTAATTATCGTGAGATGTGCTGCAATTAATTTTAATCATCAGAAAAAAATACACGGTTTTTTAATAGTGGATTTAAAAAAACCGACTATTTTTTACATTACTTTTTATAAAAAAAAAGTTGAAGTTACGCGAATTTAGATGTACGCTTTCGATCGACTTGGTAATTATGCTTATTGCGATCCCAGAGATTGTAAAACTGGTAATTTATTTGCAATGCATGGCGCGAAAAGTTATTGTCTGATTGAGATTCTAGAATCTCATTGAAATCGACGTTACATTGTTGTACGAGTTTATCGAATAAAACATTCGCTTTACTAAAAATTTCTTCATTTTTTTAGTTTTTAACGAGTTTTCAGGAAAATAAAAGGTGCACATTTTTCGTGTGTTATGATCGAGTTTATTTATACTTTAGTAAATATTTCATGATGTTTCCAAAATCTTATGGTCGTTGAACTGGATGACATTTATGTTCGATTTTCCGGGTTTTTACTGCAATTTTTTTCACGCTTTCCCATCGTTCGTGTGCGTCGACGCAGCGTCTGCGTTGGCTGCTTTGCCATCACTTTTGGCAGGTGGCTCGTCTTTTTCCACTTTGCCACAAACCAGACAAGGACATTTCATGTCAAGCGCCGCTCGAACTTTAGGATGAGAAATAGCGTAAACCTGTTGGAATGATGTGAAATATCAAATTATGCGAAAGTTAGACATTGATTGAAATGGCAATGAAAATAAACTGTTAGAAAAATCTCTGAAATCAAAGGTGCAAAAATTACAACAACAAAAATAAATTTATGGAAAATTACATGTATTGTACTTTCCATTTTGACTTTTACACGTCGATATGAAATTTTGGATTGGTAAAGTAAAAAACCAAGTTCAACAGTTCTTGAAAATTCAGTTATTTTTGAATTCTAGAATCTATAATCTCACACATTATAAGTTTAAAAAAATGTACACATCTGCAAAATTTTTTTCCCAATATCTTACGTTTTCTGAAATAATTTGTTCTAATTTAAACCATTTTTTAAAAACTTCTTTTGTAGTTGTTTCACACTATTTCTAAAATGAAAATAAAATATGAATGTAAGATATAAGAACATAAAATACGAAATATAAAACATAAAATACAAAATATAAAACATAAAATACAAAATATAAAACATAAATATAAAAAATGTGATACAGTAACATAAAAAATGTAATAAAATTATGAAAATTAATTTAAATATAGTACACATATATTGTAATAAATTTCAAATACCTTAAATAAATATGAAATATAAGAATAACATTTCTGCGGTGTCACGGCATAACCGAATAAGCCCATTTTGCCATAAGGCTCATTTTACATAATATTCTGAATAAATTTTGAGCCTTATAGCAAAGTGGACTTATTTGGTTATGCCGGGACACCGAAGATTTATATTGTTTTACAAATTTTATCTACATTTTTACATAATACAGTAAATGATATAAAAAAAAATTCTAGAAAAATACATCGATTAGAAAAATCAAGCTTTAGAAAAACAAATGAAATAGAAAAAAATACTTTAGAAAAATACCTCTATTAGAAAAACAGAATCGTAGAAAAAGTTTTCTTGGAATACTTTTTTCAGAAAAACTGTACCCCAATCATTATAGATTTCTACAGTTTTCGTATTTAATGTTACATATATAAAAAAATTTATCGTATTTTCTGGTATTTTTAAAGATTTTTGGTTATTCTGCGGATTTCTCTATAGATTTATAGAATTTTTTGAGTATTTGAATTAAAATTTGAAAAAACAGAATTTTTTATGAAGATTTCTAATGACTTTTCCTTTTTTTCATGTTTTTTTGGTATTTTTACGATATGAAGAATATCCTGGTTATTTTACGAATTTCTAAATAGATTTTTTAAATAATATGCTCTATTAATTTATTTTTTGAGTATCAATGAATATCCCTCTCGCATTTTTTTAGTATTTATGGAAACTTTAAGGAATTTTCAGCATTATGTAAAATGCTATCTGAATTTTCCATGTATTTTATACTTTGTTCATTTCTGTATTTTTATTTAGTATTCATAAGATTTTGTTGCATTTTCTAGTATTTTTATAAATTTACTAGTATTTCTTTGGATTGTAATATATGCTTCTTAGATTTTGATGCTTCTTAGATTTTGATGCTTTAAAGTTTTATAAAGCATTTATGAGGGTTTTTCACAAAACATTTCTTTCAAAGACTTCTCTTACTTTCCGTACTTTTCTAAAGTTAATACGATGAAAAAAATTGTCTAGTAAGTTTATTGATTTCTAAGTTGATCCCCACAGAATTAAATGCTCCACAGTTCAAAGTTTTTTTTTAAATGTTCAGCATATTACTAGATTTCAATTTTACCGTATGATTTTTATTTTCTACGTTATTCTAGTTGAACATGAAAAATTAAAATTTTGTTTAAGATAAAATGCTTTTTCAGAATTGCTGTTGTTTTTTATTTATTAGAATCAAGAATTTCTCTATTTTTCTGTATAAACCTTTTTATATTTGTTCTAGATTTAAGAAAGTGCATTTTTCATTTTTTTTTTTTACTTATTTTTATTTTAACATTTACAATGTTATTTCATCTCAATTTTGTTTATTTCATAAAAATTTCAATATTCCGGGGCTTGAATCGCGATCGTAAGCCTTTTCAATACATAATAAATCGCAAAGACTCTGTTACATTCGAGAGAATTATTTTTTTAATCAAAATTGGAAATGGGGTAATTAAGATTCAAATTAGAGTTATATAAAACATACTATGGGGTTATAGCATGCGTTTGCTTTGGCGAAAACTGCGCCGGTGAGTGAAATTATAGGTGTTATTAATCTGGAATTTGGCGCGAACATTCCCCAGTAATTGAGAAATTTATAGGGAGTCCATGCTGCGTGCAACAAATGAAATATTTCGACTTTATTAGCTGCTATATTGATGAAGAAGAGTTTATTGAGTTTTTATTTTAAAAGCTTTTGGTAAATTTTGAATAGATATTACTTGGTAGAATTTTCGAATCCAAAAACCCTCGCACATTGTCGAAAAAGTGAAAATTTTTCATAGAAATAATATAAATAACAAATCTAGAATTGAATTTGTGTTTTTGTAATATTTATATTTCGTAAATATAAGGCTGGATTTGAATTGCGATCATTTTTTACGTTTGTTCAAAAAATATTGTATTTTTCATGAATTTTTCTACCTTCATAAATTGATGCAATTTTGTATTATTTTTCATATTGCTAAATAGACCTTCAAAAAACCTGGATTATTACTAAGATTATATTTTCAAACACTTTTTTTGTTTTAGATGAATAAATAAAACTTAGATTTTTCGGTAGGAAAAAAACCTTTAATTAATTTATCAACATTCCATATTTTTATAATATTTATTTATTTATTTATTTATTTTTGAATTCAGAAGAAAGAATTCAACGAGTTTTTACAAAACTTACCAAAGAACCATAAAGATATCGTCGTCAACGCAACCTGTAACGAGAAAAAACATGTAAACATTATGTCCATTTGTGGGAAAGTTTCTAGAAAAAAAAAATAATTTCAAAGAAACGCAAACCTTGGCGAGTTTGGCTTCAGCACTGGGTCCTGAAGCATCGCCAGAACGTAAAGACGAGACGTTCATTTTTTTTGCTTGCGCTGCCATGGCTTTCTGTAAATTTTATATTTAAAACATTATGTTGAATATATAACACAACCCCCCCCCCCTTCAAAAATGTGGATTTATTTATTATTTGATCATGACTTTGGCAGAGTAGTCTACTATTTTTCAATATAACTTGTTTATAAATTCACCTCGTGATTGTGAACCGTGGAAATGATGAAATAGTAGCAAGTAATGATCGAAATGAGTGGAGTGTAGTAAACAAATATGGAGAAGAGCACGATATAAGATTTAGAACCCCAATCTTGAGTGAAGTAGTCTGTGCCAGATGATATTAAATTTCCTTCAACCATGTATCTGTTCCAACCGAACATCGGTGCCAAACTCCAACACGACGCAAATGTCCATATTATTAACACCTCTATTATAGCTTTCGGAACAGTCAGAGGTTTTCCAGACATGCCCTTTTAGAACAAAACAAAAATTTGTGTAATTTGTCAATAAGATTATTCCTGACTTTCAATCATTTTGAAGTGAAACTTTTTAACCGGTGCCTGGGGGGGTGAAAAGCGTTATGTGATGTGATGTGATGGGGTCGACCTTTATCGAGGTTCCAGTGTAAAGTGGGGCATATATCGAGGTTCCAGTGTGAAGTGGGACATATATCGAGGTTCCAGTGTAAAGTGGGACATATATCGAGGTTCCAGTGTAAAGTGACTTCTATATGTCTTGTTTCGAGGTTACAGTGTAAAGTCAGCACTATATTCGTCTTTTATCGATTTTCCAGTGTAAAGTGAGCCTCATATGTCTTATATCGAGGTTCCAGTGTAAAGTGGGACCTGCATTCCCTATATCGAAGTTCCAGTCTAAAGTAAGCCCTATATGTCCTATATCGAGGTTCCAGTGTAAACTGAGCCCTATATGTCTTATATCTAGATTCCAGTGTAAAGTAAACCTAATATGTCCTATATCGGGGTTCCAGTCTGAAGTAAGCCCTATATGTCCTATATCGGGGTTCCAGTCTAAAGTGAGCCCTACATGTCTTATATCGAGGTTCCAGTGTAATGTGAACCCTATATGTCCTATATCGAGGTTCCAGTGCAAAGTGAGCTCTGTATGTCCTATATATGGGGCATTCCATGTCAATTCGCTGGACATTATGGGCATGTGTCTCATAATGAGTTCAAATTTTATAAAATGATAAATTAATCATATTTACGTTTCACTTCCAATTTTGAGCAGTTTCTGAAGGTAATTACGGAAGTTACAGCAAAATGAAATTGAAAAAACCGCATTTTTCTGTCTTTTTCTTTAATTTCTGA
>JAPYZL010123766.1:0-12611 GCA_030522825.1 Platygaster orseoliae
CAATTCAATTCAATTCAATTCAATTCAATTCAATTCAATTCAATTCAATTCAATTCAATTCAATTCAATTCAATCCAATTCAATTCAATCCAATTCAATTCATTTCAATTATATTCAATTCAATCTAATTCAATTCGATTCAATTGGATTCGATTCAATTCAATTCAATTCAATTCAATACAATACAATACAATTTCATTCAATTGAATTCAATTCTATTCAATGAAAAAAAAGATTAAAAAAATTAACTTAAAAAAAAGTATATAATAACCATATAATAACGATAACATAATTTAGCATACAATGACCATAACATTAAGTTTATAAAATAAAAGAAAATGAAGTTTATAATAAATACAAAGCATGTAAATAAATATAATAAAGTACATATTATATTATATATTATATATTATATTATATATATAAACATATTTCAAAATAACAGTTTATAAAATAACCCTTCAAATAAAAGTAATTATTACCGATAAAAAATAGGTAGAAAATCATGGATTTCTGAGATTAAGGCAATATGGACAATTAAATAAAGAAAAAAAAATTATTTTTAATATCAAACTTGACAATCACTCACTTAAATAATCGTATTTTATTTCATTCGAACCAAAAGAAAGAGTTTTCACTTCCTAGTTTTTTAAGGTGAGTTTTCTCAGAAATAGGACTTAACTACTCTTTTAAATTCGGTTAGTGAAATTTTTACTAATACAATTAGTAGGTGAGTGATTTACTATCGAATTAGTAGAATCCCACAAGTTATGTAAACTAATAGTCAAGTTGTACTACATGAATTAGTGATTTATAACTTAACCTTTCATCTACTGAAATTTTTGAAACAACTAAACAATTATTGAATTTATTAGTGATATGATTTATGATATTTTCACTAACCACATTAGCAGTTTCAAATTTTACTATTAAATTAGTAGAATTTTTTAAGTGACTAATGAATCAATAGATTCTAACTGTTTCAACAAGTAATTTGATCAAGTACTATTCAATATATTTGACCGAATACTTAGTAAATATTCTATATTAACAATAAAATGATTTCCCTTTTACTTTTTAAACGAATAAAAATTGTATACTAATAATAATTTATGAAGTGAACACATCCAAAGTTGATTTTATTAAGATTATATTCCATTTTCCGTGTTTGTAACATGTGCTTGTAAATTGTGTATCGTAAATTGTAAATTGTTTGTAAATTACATGTAATTTACATACAGTATAATGTAGATTTACATACGAATACATATATGTAAATTATGTATGTAAAGTATGTAGAGTATATAAATTATGTATGTAAAGTATGTAGAGTATATAAATTATGTATGTAAAGTACATGTATATAAATTACATGTATTGTAAATTGTGCAATAATTTGTTTAGGTGAATTGTTTAAACAAACGAATTTTAGTAAAACCATATCGGATTCTTACTCAGCAACCTAAAAAACCATGAAATGGGCATATATGTTGTAAACATAAAATTGTTTACAAATTCATGTAGAATAATTGTTTAAACAAAATAATTTTATAAAAACAATGTAAAATCCTTACTCAGCAACGCAAAAAATTATGAAAAGGACATGTATGTTGTGAAAATAAAATTGTTAAAAAATTTGTTTAAATACATTGTTTCAACAAATGAACTTTACAAAAACAATGTCAAATTCTAACTTAGCACTCCAAAAAACTATGAAATGGACATGTATATTGTAAAAATAAAATTTTTTATAGATTTGTTCAAATAAATTGTTCGAATAAAAGAATTTCACAAACACAATGTCAAATCTCAACTTAGCAACGCAAAATACGATGAAAAAGACATTTATGTTTTAGAATTTAATTGTGCAAAAATTTGTTTGAATGTTTGAAGTTTGAATGAAGTTTGAATGAATTGTTTAACCAAACGAATTTGACAAAAACAACGTCAAATTCTAACTCATCAACCCAAAAAACCATGAAATGGACATATATGTTGTGAAAATAAAATTGTCAATAAATTGTTTAAATAAATTGTTTCAACAAATGAACTTTACAAAAAGAATGTCAAATTCTAACTTAGCGACCCAAAAAACTATGAAATAGACATAAAGATTGTAAAAATAACATTGTTTATAGATTTGTTTAAATAAATTGTTCAAATAAAAGAATTTCACAAAAGCAATGTTCAATCTCAACTCAGCAACCCAAAAGACGATGAAAAAGACATGTATGTTGTAGAAAATAAATTGTGCAAAAAATTGTTTGAATGAATTGTTTAACCAAACGAATTTGACAAAAACATTTATTTATTTTTTGAAGTTGCATTGATTCCAATTATTTTAAAAATTATGGGTTGAGGATTCCAGCCAGAGCGGTTGAGTTCAGTTTATTATATATTGATGTATACAATAGTTATTGTCAAATTCTAACTCATCAACCCAAAAAACCATGAAATGGACATAGTTCATATGTTGTGAAAATAAAATTGTTGATTAATGAATTTGTTTTAATAAATTGTTCAAACAAAAGAATTTTACAAAAACAATGTTAAATTCTAACTCATCGACCCAAAAAACCGCGAAATGGACATAAACATTGTAAAAATAAAACTGTAAATAAATTTGTTTAAATAAATTGTTCAAACAAAAGAATTTTACAAAAAAAATGTCATTACAAATACATGTAATTGTACGTAAATATAATAATCAGCTTACAAAATTATTGAATATTCACTTTTCCATTCGTTGAATTCTACTAATCATTTAGTGGTAATGCACTAATAATACCAGTCTAAGTTTACCAATTACAGCAGCGGATCTCTACTAAAGTTTCAAAGTAGTAATTCACTCATTCCTTAATTCATAACTTACTAATTCAATTAGTAATCTAAAATCACAATTTGAATTAGAGATTTTTCACTTATCTTTAGTTGCTAACTTTTCTCTTTTGCAATTAGTGAAATTCTACTAATTCAAATCGAGATATAAATTTATCAATTTTTTATGATATTGAAATCGTATGTTGTTGTTTTGACTTAGCGAAAAATGATAGTTATAATGGACATTGCGAACTTTGAGCATGGTTCTGCGTTATGTAATAGATATAATTAAGGCTCGATTCTAGAGAGTCCCCCTTTCCCACCCCCTCATAACGTGCGCGTTGAGCCAGAGTCATTACTTGTGCGCCTTGTGTGTGCGATCTCCGGTCGACCGGAACGATACTTGATGGTTATTGAGCAACAGCGTAGGCGATAGGGGAGGTTTTTCATTTTTGGATTTGAAACGAGAATCCTCGCAATATCAATACCGAATGAAAAAGCAGTTTTCTTACATTTTGATAGTATATTCATCATATAAAATTGAATGAAATGAAATTCTTAGAAACAATTCTCCAAAATTAAACAAATCTCATATTTTAAACAATGAATGTTTTCTTTTTCTCAATTTTGTTGATCGGGAAATATCGAAGAGTACTTTTTTTATAAAAAAGAAATAAATTAGTGTAATAATTTGCGCGATTGATTAAATTTCTCATCTTTTATTTAAAAATTTTTCAAAAAATAGTTTTATTTTTCAAACGCCACGAGCTGCAAGTATAAATGAATGTTCCAACTATATATATTTAGATTCACGAAATTCTGTACATTTGAAAACTTTGAATCCTCTTTCTGAAAATTGTGTATCTTGTGCATGAAAAATGTTAATTACATTTCTCCATAAAATATAGAAATTGTGCAGATTTAATAAACACATCTGCTTCTCCATTCAACTTTTGGCTATCGCAAAATTCGTGCTTGCACAATTAGTACTATCATAGAGCACATTCGCACTAGTTAGATAATGGTAAATTATTGCTATGGAAATTGGAGTAATCACAAGTGCGATCGTGGGATAAGGCCGTAGTTCACGTGTCGTTTTCAGCAAGCCTAATGCACTTAGCGTTTGATAAATGTTCCATATTTCGTAGTCGGCCTTACTTGTACGAAACTTACTGAACTGATTCATAAATTTTATCGAGAAACACGTAAGAAACGTGAGAGGAAAAGTCAAAATGTTATCTCATGAAATGAGGTGCGTCAGAATTTCGCACAATCGGAAAAAAAGTATGAGCCATTTTAACAAATTTGTTAAATGAAATAGAAAAAGTTAGTTTCAAGTCCGATTTAATAGAAATTTTATTTATTCCTTGAAAAAATGTTTAACTGTGATATTTGTAAGACACGAACAAATCTCAGAATTTAATGTAAATAGTACATTGTGCGCCCGATGTTTTACATGCCTCATAATAGAAAAAGACGTCACGAGGCATGTAAAAAAATGTTCGAAAATTTTAAGTAATAGTTAACGTTTTGCAAGCTTTGATAAAAGGCTGCAGTACCAGTTTGTTGGATTCGGCAGAAAACGTTTGTATTTTCAGATGGAAAACGTAGAGCTGACGCAAGAGTCATTATTCTTGCAAATATTCCGTTACAGTGTATGAGTATTACGTCGTAAAGATCATCGTAATATTGCAGCTATTGATAAACGCGATCATACACGTAATTTCTTCAATAACCAATAATCAACAAAAAAACCATACAAAGTCGCAAATCTAAATATCAGAACAGGATATTTTATAATTCTATTAGCTGAATAATGGATATGGAGTTATTACCCATTTTCGATCAGTAAAAAGATTTCACCGAAACTGTCCAAACTAAGACCAGGTGAATAAACTTGAGTAGGTGCGAATTCGAAAGAAATTCACTGTCACACAAATAAAAACTTGTTTAGTTTCGATAAATATTAGGTATTCATAACTCAATTCAGTTTCATTCATTTACACACTTGTTACACATTTACTTCACTTCACTTCATTACACATTTACTTCACTTGCATTTTTATAAATAAAAATATGTTGTTATTGTGACCAACTCTAGAACTACAGCGTTCTGAACTTTTGTGTCTCGCTCACTCTGGCATGGTTCCGGTTCTATGCATCTCACTCGCACCCATGCGAAACTCTCAAGTATCACATGAAATACTGTTGAAATATGAATCTTCGTAAAATAATTATTTTTTTAAATGTATCTGCAAATATTTTATATAATTTACTGATGTAATCGTTCTCATTAAATTAAAAAAAATATTTTTTGAAGAATCCTTCTCTCTTATCAAGCCATAATATTACACTGATTTTTTTTTTCGTTGCAACAGGTTTTAGAATAAAATACACTAAATAAATAATCAAATGCACTTTAACAACATTACGGTAACAAACACATTTATAGATTTATAATATTACTGCACAGTAATCAGTCGGTAATAACAAACAATAAATAACAATAATCAAACTGATCTATTGGTTATACTATACACATTGACACAAATGACATGCAAATACTGTCGCACCCAACTACATATAAATATAAATTTACTGTTCCCGACAAGAAAAAATAGAGTTGTGTCTTCCAAAATTAATATATGCTACATAATAGTTTATTACTTCACTAGTGTAGAAAAGTTTTTTTTAACGAATTTGAGAGTTGCAACGCGAGTCAAGGATTATATTTTATTTAACAATGTGTGGAAATGCTAACTTTGCATCACCCGAGCATGTAGAAAAGTGGCCTTTTCCACACGGCGTTGAATAAAGAAGTTTTCCTGTTTATAAAGACAATAAAGGAAAAATAAGATGTTTCTTGATGAAATGAGTAGATAAATGATAGAGCAGGCAATTATTACAGTTAATAAAAGTATAACTTGTGAAATACATTTCACTTTCAGAATAATAAAATCTTGCAGAGCTAAAAGCGGATTTTTCATGAAAGTTGGTTCAAAATGCAGCTTTATTTCTTTTTTCTCACCGGTAAATTTTACATCCAAGGTAGTATATTTCTCAGTGAATGTACCTTCTACAATGAAGTCATTTGATGAAATTCTACTGTTTAATCTTTGTTGGTTGGTCGTCAAACATCTACAATTCGCTTTGTAAGCGCATGAATAAATAAATAAATAAATAAATAAATAAGTGGATAAACTAATTATTAATAACACAAACGAAAAAATTAGCACTCTCTCGATTTGAATTAGTAGAAAACAACTAATTATTAGAGGAATTTCACTAATTTTCCAATCAGCATGTAATCTTTCAGAAACATTTATAAAAGCTTTCGTTTGAAATATTGAAAATTTGAGAAAATTTTTAAAAGTCTTTCTAAAAGGTGTACTGAAAGGTTTCTAAAATCTAAAATGTCCACCAGAGTTTCAGAATCAAGGTTTAAGAAAGCCTTTAAAAACCTTTCAAAAGCTTTCGTATATCTTTTGAAAATGTTTCATACATCTTTTAGAACGCTTAAAAGAAATATTACTAATACATATATTGCATCTTTTTTTCGTTTTCAAAAATTATATTTGAAACGTTTCGGATAAAAGGTTGCAGACAACTTTCAAAAGCAACATTACTGAAATATTTTATACGTGTTCAAAGAAGGTCGAAGAACATTTTAAACAGAAGTTCTACTAAAAGTTTCTCAAAACGTTTTTAAAATATTTCAATTGAAACATTGTGCATGAAGTATATCAGAATCTTTCCGAAATAAGCATTACTGAAACATTTCGAATTAAATAAGTCAGATATCTTACAAAACATTGTTAAAATGTTTCAACATAGACATTTATAAACGTATATGAAATGTTTCAATTTAATTGTTTTGTTTCGAATTGAAACGTTTCTTTAAAAAACAATCAAAAATGTTCATATAGTACAATTAATAAGAGAGTTTTTTTTCAACTTACATGAAGGTTTCAGATATGTTGCTAGTGAAATATTTTAAAATATATGTTTCAGATAATATTTCTTTATAAATTTTTCATAAAAAAGGTTATAAACACATTTTTATCATTCTTTGATAGAAACATTACATACGAAAGCATGCTGATAGCTTCTTGAAAGTAGAAAAATAATAGATAATAAAATAAATAAAAAATAATAATAAAAATAAATGATGAAAATTCATATCGAAAATCAATGATAAAAATTAATAAATAATAATAAAACAAATAATATTATTAAAATTATATATATAAATAATGAAAACAATAAAAAATTAGACATTCCAGCAGAATGAAAGTGTGCGAAATTTAAAAAGCGAAATTTACAAATACATAACATGGAAAATAGAATATATTTGTTAAAAAGTGTCATAAATTGTCAGCATTATTTTTGGTATACTATTTTTATTTGTTTAACAGCAAAAGAAAAAATTACTTTACTCCATATATAGAATATTCGCTAAGTATTCAGCCACATATATTGAATTTTTCTTATTTGATCGTCGACCATCAAATAACTTTTTGAAATAGTAAGAATTAATAAATTCATTAGTTACTACTAATGTAGTTAGTGAAAATGTTATGAATCACATTAGTAATAAATTTACTTATTGTTTAGTCGTTTCAACAATTTCACTAATTGAAAGGTAAACTTATAAATCACTAATTCATGTAGTAAAATTTGATTATTTCTCTAGCTAACTTCTGAAATTCCACTAATTCGATGGTGAACCACTCAGCTACTAATTTATTTAGTTCAAATTTCACTAATTCAAACTGAGAGAGCATTCGTAGAATGAACGGGAGAACGAAAAAAAGTGCGAACGAATATCGCATTCAGGTCTCATTATCAGTGTCGTTGTAAGAAGAATCCATTAAAGGTTTCGTGAAGGATTCCACTGGCCGTTCTGGCGGCCATTTTCCCGCGGTCGCTGGGTTTGGCGAGGTACTGGGATCGGTGATGACAATGGGCTCGAGAGGTTCCGCTGTTTGCTCCTCTTCCGAATTCACCCAAGATTCGTTTTTGCTCGGTTCGATCTCGAGCATTGGAACGCTCGATGCATCTGATGGTTTTTGCGAACTCGTTGGCGGATCAATCGATGGCACTTGCGGTTTCGGAGGAGTGAGATCGGTCGATGGTACTTCGACTTGCACTTGGCATTGTCGACCGGAAAAGCCAGCTGAACATCGACATCTGGAAAAATATTATATGAGTACAGATTTAAAAAAAAAACAGTTTCAAACTGGTTTATCGTGAACTCGTGAGGCGAAGGGGATCACTGTTGAGGTGCGAGAAAGATGTAGAGAATAGAAAGCGCGTTAGAGGAAGGGAGATGATGCAAGGACGGCGGTTGAGAATTGATGTGAATTCTATTACAAACGATCCAAATAAATAAATTTTTCATGTATGACGGAATCTTTTTGTTTTATAGGTACAATTTACAATAAATATGGTGTATTTTTAAAATTTTCGGGTGTTTGTGCAAAACAAACACATTATATAAATAACGGCTTTTAAAATTTGAAAGATATTCATGTGAAAGATTTTGGGAAAATCTTGCATACATGCAGGAATCAAAAGTCGCATAAAAACGTGATTGACGTATTTTCCGAACCTGTAGTTTCCACGTTCTGGAACCATACTGATGCAAGTTGCGTTGTTTTTGCAAATGTCAGGATTATCCTCACAGTAAGTCAATTTTTCATCGCATAATTCACCTGTGTAATTGGCATTGCACAAACATTCCCATGGCTTTCTGGAAAAAAATTCACTTGAAAATTACGTTTCAAAATAAACCCAAACAAGTTTGTAAGTTTAAGAGCACGTTTGCTTTTAAATTGGATCGTCGCCAAAAAGATATATGTAACTTGAATTTATAAATAACTTTCAAAAAATTTGTGTTAGTATTATCATACTTATTGACGTTTTAATAAATGGTTGATTGAACAAATAAGAGAGTATTTGAAAGTATAAACTTTATTAATTTACGACAACGTTAAGATGATGTAACAAATCACGTTATTGAAGTCAGGAAAATTTCAACTCACCTGCAATATCCATTTTTACAACCGGGATAAGGCACGCATTGTGAGCATTTTTCACCGGTCCATCCAACAGGACATTTACACGACCCTTTAATGACAATTGAAAAATAATACGCATTTAATCAACAGAATATACATAGATATATTACCATATTCGATTTAAATTGATATTTTTTTGCTCATTTTTATACTTTTCACAATACTATATCTACCCTGGCGAAAACGAGAAATGTCGGCAGATTATGTTTTTTTATTTGAATCTCAGCTTTGTATGGCAAAGTAGCGCTTCTTCTTGAAATAGAAACATTGATTACTTACCGAATGTGTAAAAGTATCAAACAACTGTTTTTTTTGGGGGGGGGGGAATAAAAAAATGACTCACAATATACTATTATTTAGAAAAGAAAACTACTCAGTCGGTAAAGAAACACGCCCAATTTATTGAAAAATGTAATTTTCTATGAATACATTATTACTTATAACTCTCTTATTTTATTAGTGAATCATGCGAAAATGAAAAGAATTCTCTGAAATTACAAAATTAAAAAAGAAATTTAAGTAAATATTTGATTTCGTTGGTTTCACCGATTTCTCTTTAATTTCGAGAATAATATAGAAGTTAGTTTTAAGATACAAGTATTATTCATTTTTAGCTGAAATTCAATTTTCTGCAAAAGTTCATGATTTTTGATTTCGCTGTCAAATTTGGAGTAACATGACTTTTGTAAAAAAATTTTGTTAAAATTCTTGTTTCTAATTGGAAAATTTATGAGCGTACTTAAGTCCTTTTTTTATGTTAAAAATTCTACGGAATTTATGAATTATGGATTGCATGTAAATATTTTATCAAACATTGCTTAATCATTATAAGCGTAAAGAAAAAAAGTGTACAAAATTTTATTGTTACACCGAAAATTTTCATATTGCATCATTTTCCTTGTAAAGTCATTGTCATAGAAATTTTTATAGAACTTTCATAGAAAACTATGAATTTATATGAAAATCCAAATAACTCATAGTTTCATGAAACGTACGCAATGTACTAAGAAAAAAATTCTACGAATGAGAGCCTGGCTATTTTTTTCATCAATGCCCAGTGCTGTTTGCGAATTGATTCATTGTTTATTAATGTTTTTACGTACTTTTTTTCTTTGCAAATAAGTTTACTTCGGGTAGTGATTTAACTTCCATCATGCCAAATTTAACGGTCAAATAATACGTTTAAAAAATGATAAAGTTCACCAAATATCAACGAAAAAATCAGTGAGGCTCCTACCTTATAATTCGTTTGAATTTCCACACAAGTTTCATAGAAATTTTATGGTTTTCTATGATAGCGACTTTGCTAGGGCTTTCATTCTTACCTTTTATTCTTGATTTTAAAATAAAACTATCTAATCAACCATTCCTTCGATATACTCATTAAGATATGTGTATTTAACAAAGAACATTTCAATGTTCAAACATGTTTGAACAATAAAAAACCACTTTTTCATAAATGAGAAAGCAAAACTGATATATATCTATTTTCAAATTTTTCGCACTTTTTAATATCCGAAACGAGGATTTGGAGGTTGGGTGGCTGATACATTTTTCTGTGATAATTTTTAAATTTTCGATAGAAATATCAACTTTTATCTTTATATTTGTTTAAAGAATGTAATTTTTCAAGTAGTTGAACAGTTTTACAATAGCGAAATGATTGAATATTGCTCAAATGGGCCTTCTACTTTGTAGCCTCGTTTTCGATACTGTTTTTTGAGAATGAATTGTACGAAAACCAATAATGCAATCGAGGTACGGTTTTCTTCATTTCATTTTTTTAGGTATTCATATACTTTGAACAGAAATTTTACTGAAATTTTACCAGTTCCTTTTTTTTGTGGTTTCACTTTAAAATATCCCTTACGAAAAATGTAAACTAAAACGGTTGACACGATTTCGCTCATGAAAGTCCTCTGGATCAAAATAACCATAATGATTTAATTTTTTATGACTTTGGCTAACATTTGATACGAGAAATTTGAAAGATTTGGAAATTCTACGAATTAGTGAACAAAAAAAAAATACAAACTATTTTTACGTTTTCATAGTCAAAAACACCTATAAAAATGGAAAAAAACCCAAAAAGCTCGTATCAGACGATAGCTAATGTCATTAAAAAAATGAATCATTTCGGTTTTTTTGTTTCAGACGACTTTCATGAACTAAATCGTTTCAACTATTTTGGTATACATTTTTTGTATGAGATATTTTGAGTTTGAGATAATTGGAGACAGTAAAATATCAGTAAAATTTCTGTTGAAGGTTTATAGTAAATGAATAAACTGAAATAAAAAAACTGCACTTCGATTGCATTATTGGTTTCCCTACAATTCGTTATCGAAAAACAGTATCAAAAACGAGACCACAAAGTAGAAGACCCCCTTAAAAAATGGTCCGGTAGGGACGACTATTAGAAGAGTATGGAAGGACTATCTTTAGTTCTCCCGTTTCCGCCAGGATATTCAATCAATATTCAATAATATTCTACAAGATGTTGGCGTTATTCTCAAGAACTAGAGTGACATGAAAATGATTGTAAATTTTACACTTAGTTACCAAATTTGAGCAACATTAATAAGCAAAAATACCTGGGCGATTACATGTTCCACGGCATCCAGGTGTACAAATTGCTGAAAAAACGAGTATATTTTTTTAACCTTCACAAAACAGAAAATTTTTAATTTTAGTTATGACAAAACTTACGTTTTTCACAGAAAAATCCTACCCATCCAGAATCACATGAGCAAAGTGCACCGCTTTTCAAGTCACAAGCGCCATGAACACAACCAGGCAAAGTTGCACATTCTTTGCATTTTGGGCCTTGCCATCCAAGACGACATCTTTTAAATAAAATAAAAATCATTGACTTTTATGTATGAATGGATATACTGCGATTTTTTTAAACATTAATGATGTATTTGTTACGTAATTTTTAGTGTCGATACTAAAAATAGTTTCAGAATGCTGACTAATTATTATTTTAAAATTTTTTTTAAATGATTTTCATAACAATGCACAATTTGTTGTTTTACTTGCATTCACTTGATCATGTCTAGATTAATTTTAATTCATGAAAACAATTTTCTGAAAAGTTCAAGGAGTTTTTACAAAATCATTCAAATAATTTACAGCGTTTATAGATATTTTTAAATAGTGTGTAAGTTAAAGATTTCTTCAGGTTCTATAATTAGACTTTAATTCTTCTAGAAAATAAATTTTGAAGTTATCTTGAAAGTTTTTGGAAATATATTTTGCGAATTTTGAGTTATTTAAAAAAAACCCAAGAATGAGCTACCAAATATTCCCATGTCATTATTGAGAAGCTTTTTGAATTCACAAGAAAGTATTAAATTATCATAATACCAGGAAATTTTACATAGCTTGAAGAAATCTTTATGTTTTTTTTAAAACTAATGATTGTATTTTCAATTTATATATGTTCTTTGATTTTTCGAAACTTTCAAGTAAATAAAGAAATTTTTACAATTACTATGCACTACTTATGAAAACATCACATTAAAGAAAAATTTCTACTTTCTGCCATGTTATCTACCGAATTTTTTCTTCATTAAAATGTAAATTGTAAAACTCAATAGAATAAAAATATATTTTTTCCATGCATGTGTTCGAATGGCCGCTTTTTTACGATGAATCGCGTGAATACAGCCCTCTTTTCGAGCAGCCATAAAATCAGCGGCAGAATTC
>JAPYZL010123778.1:0-11473 GCA_030522825.1 Platygaster orseoliae
GTTTTGCAAAAAGTGGTAAAGGACTTTTCGACTCGAAATTGAAAAAGGAATTCAGGATTTTTTTTTATCGCGGACTTTGGGACACCCTGTATAATTATTATTTAGCTATGAAATAAATTTTTTTAAAAACAAGGCTTGGATACACATAATAATTCATGTAGAATTAAACCAATCATGTCAGCTGTAACACAAAAATAAAAAAAAGTAACAATATCTACTGGAGCCAAGAATTTTTTGATGTCAATTTTGTTATTATACTAACATGAATTTTTATTTAGTACCTTACTTTATAATTGAATTATTGAATACTCTGCTCTGAAGCAAGGGGGAAACTTATTGATATTTACTGATATTTATCAGTAAAACACCAAAAACTACTGATAAATATCAGTGAAAATTTATACTGATAGATCGCATCCATAGTCTGTATGCTTATTCTTACTGATTTTGACTGTGCTTTGACAGCTGCGATAGAAATAAACTGGAATAAGCACACGGCCTACACAACTGCACACGACAGTTTATGTGTGAGTGCGTTGAGCGCGAGCGCGCGCTAGCCGTGGTAAGATCGTGAAGAGGGAACTACACGAGTTACACAGGGTTGAAACGTGCTAAAACTTCAAGTAAAAGATTGTCATCTCCGACTCTGACTAAAAACCCGCCAAAGTCATTCGACCGAATTACCTGATGATTATCTCGGAATAAATTCTGATTCAACGAAAATTTCATAGCCACGTGACCCAAACATATAGGTGTCTCTCTCGCTCCCCGCCTTAAACATGAGTATTTGACAGAGTGAGAAAATGATATTTCGTGTAAGTATACACACTGTGTCTTGTCTTCGACGTCTGCGATTGCGACGTCCGAAACACGACCGTGTTTTAAAATGTCTTAAAATCTCTTTTAATTTTGCGATGTTCTTTTTTCATCAGACCATTATAGTTCTTATAATTTTTCAATGTAAATAATATTTCAAGTTGTTCGCTATTTTTTAGTATTTAGTTGTTAATGTAGCCCACGATGAGGGCTTGAAAAAAAGCATGAAGGTTTTATTTATGAATGGTGAAGTTGGCTTTTTGCGGCTATCGTACAAAATAGAGCATTGCACTTGAGCTGTTAAAATAATTCCAAAAAAACTTTTTTAATCTCAATCCTACTCTTGCTTGAGAATTTTCGTTCATAGAGACATTTATTTTGATGAAAAAGTATATATTTTTCGGTTTGGTAATGAAGAGAGAAAAAAGTTGAATGAGATTTGTGAAACGACTTTCTGATAAGGAGAATTATTACTGTCTACGCCTCTGAATAATTGCCTTGTAAGCACGAACATGTATACGTGGAAATGTGTACGAACCGAGCGCGCAATAGTAATTGTAGATTCAGTGTCAGGCACCGCGCTAGGTTAGCCTTTGCCGAGTAATGAATAATTAGTTTTCGCAATAACACCAGCAGGCATGATCCCGGACCTGCGAGTGCCCACGAGAGTCGCCCCAAACACCCCGAATCATGTGTCTCAGAGCAACATCAGCTGGAGCAACACGTAAGTCTTTAGAAGGCCTGAAAATCCAAAAAGTGTCAAGTGCTATTTCACCTACCTTTGTCATTTTCATAGAACTTCGTGAAAAAATGCACCTTACACAAATGGCGATTGGCACTTTCTGCATTTCCTGCTTTCCTTCCGTCTCACTTATCTCTCAATCTCGTACATTTTACTTGGCGCTTTTTTTTACCTTAATCTTTGCTGGAAAAAAATTATGGAATTTAACAAAGAGTATGACAATACTCTTTGTTATTTCCACCAATTTTATTTAATTTTTATATTGAAATTTACATTTTGAGTTTTATACTGAACTCATGATTATCTACTGCTATCGTAAAAATAATCTAAAAATCAGTGTTTAAGGTGATAATTAAATGTCAAGTTGAATGGTATTTGTTGGTGCAAAAATAATTATTATATTTTTCAACATTTTTCATTGACTATTGCTGATAAAAAGTTATAACAAAGAAGAATTGAATTTCATTATATTTTATTGTCCGATGCTTTTATGAAAATATGTAATAGAGATGTAACTACTTTCGAGTTCAGAACAAATAAATGTAATTTGAATGCAATTACAGTTAATATTTGGAGGAAAAAAAATTTGGATTTTGTAATCGAAAGAAAGGGTTTATTAGTTTATAAAAATATAAGACATTTGTGATTTCATATCCTATCTCTCAGAAATTATACATGAAAAAATAAACAAAATTTGTTTTAAAATGGATATTCTCAATTTTAAACTTTGAAATATCATCATTTCACGGACAAAGAAGTTAAAAACTTATAAATAAGCGTTTTCACTGAACAAAATTCGAAATGATACAAAATTTTATTATTAACAACGGTGACATTCATACTCGGAAATCAAAGACTCAATGACTCTAACTCGATTATTTTTCACAATGTAATTTTTTTTTGATCTTTTTCTAACATTACAGTTTTATGAAAACAGAAGTTCGAAATGACAATCAAATTTTTTTTTAATAAAAATCTACAATCTACGGTTTTAAATATTTAAGTTTTTTTTAATGTATTTTTATATACTAGTAAAATTTTAATTTAGAATTTTTTCAAGTATTCCGAGTTCGACTAACAGTTCAAGGGCCGGATAATGAAACTCGTCGAGCGCTCGAAAACGGGTAAAATTATTGTCCGCGCGGTGACGTTACGAGTCAAAATCCAAAGTCCGAATTTGGAAAAATGAAAAATACCGCTCGATAGCTTTTGAAAAATGAATGCATGTACCCCTTTTAACTTTTTTCGTAAACATTATAGTTTTCGTTAAAAAAAAAATAAAAACTGGTTATTTTTCAATCAAAAAATCCATGTTTTTTAAAACTTAAATCGCTGCTGAACAGTCAGTTTTTAAGATGTCAACATAATTTTTGTTTACTTTTGTTCAGGAAGGTCTAGCGTTGAATACAGTATGAAAAAATCTATCAAAAATTAATAATAATTAAATGTTTTGTTAATCCGAATGAAAAACCATGTTTCTCGACGTTCGCGTTGAAAATGTATCGAGGGAATGTTCATTTTCAACGGGGCATTCACGCTTGTCATAATCTTAAGTGTATTGTCGAACTTCTTGGAAATTTTTAACTCTCTAAAACTATTCTTCATATAAAACCCAGCGAGTTGAACGCAAACGCGCAGCGCGATATGATGAATTTTGCGCGCGCGAGCTCCGTAATATGTCGTACTAGCGACATGCTAGTCGTACAAGTTTGGCGAACGGATATCTAAATCGAGAAAGTAAACATTGGGACATAATAAGAAGTTCTTATTATGAAACTTAAAAGGTTTATAACAAAAAATTAAGAAGTACACACCTTAGCTAGCAACTGAGAAAAATCTGTTACTCAGATATGAAAAATTGCAAATGTTAAGTTGAAAAATCAAATGTTCAATCAAAACACAATAAAAAAATCAATATTAAGAATTTCGAAATTTTTAAATAGAAAAACTTTCGGATCTAGAGAATGCAAAAAATTTTTAATCGGCTTTTATACAATTAGAAGGTTAACAATTCAAAACATTGCGATTTAAAAACGTGAAAAAGACCTTTTATTAAAACCACTCCCAAAAATTTTTTCCGTGTATGCTTCCGACAAAATCGAATCATATTTTCGTGATAGAAATGACTAAGATTTATTCCGTCTTATTACGTCTTAACGTAATATTAGTGATTCACGTTTTTAATAATAAATGAAAAATTAACAATGATACTTCAGGTTTCTCAGTACCAATATTCATTCTATAAAAGTTATGGTACATGATTCATATTCTACGATTTTCGTCAACAATCCGAAAAAATTATAAAAAATTCTGGACGACAATGAACAATAATTAAATTATGAACAAAAAAAAAGATTGGATCAATTCTCTTCAGCAGAGACACTATTTAACACGTATAATACTTTTTCAGGCAAAATTTTTGTTCTTAAAATGTATGTTACCTATTTAAAAATATAATCATGGTAATTATAAGGAGTATTTTAATTAATTGACGTTAATTTACAGCAGTAATAAAACTAATAAAACATTACTGAGCCAGTTTTGAAAATACTTTTCGGTTTATTCAGTAGTTTTCAAATCGTTTGTACTTTTGATTTTTCAACTTGTCTTATATCCTGTAAAGATTTCTTAGACATTTGTTTGATGTATTCGTGAGTTTTTTTTTCATTAAAAATAGTGTCAACGTATGAGAATTTTTCTTTATCTAGGAAATTCTCAAGAAATGTATTCATAAATCTTTTGGATGTGTTGATACATGCTCATTACGTATGACATAATCAAAAAACTTTGATATCACGACATTTTTGTGAACCAGGTTTCATAAGTTACTATTCTTTCGAGATTTTCTGTATTACAATTTTCTCATTTTATTTTTAATAAAATAAATGATACATTCTAAGACAATTTTTCTTCTGCAATTTTCGACGAAACTTAAAATCAAAAAGGATATTTCATTTCGCAGTTAAATCAGTCAATGCCTCCCCCAACCCCCCCCCCCTCAACGAGTGGTGGTAAAAACTACGGACTAAAATTTATCAGAATTTTTCACTTATTTATCTAAGTTGAAAAGTTCTTTGTCACTTTTCTTGATTGGTTAAGGATAGGCTTCCCTGGATTTGGGCAAAAATAAGGCAAGATTTGTAATTTTTACGTGGGATAAGGAAAAGGCGTAAAAACTTCCGGTTTCGATCATTTACTTCCTTTATTATTTAAGAGTTCAAAAAGATGAAAAACTTGATGAAATTCAAAATGGCGCTTTTCGTCGGCCCTGCGCGCCACGAGAACTGTAATCCTGCAGCCTCTTGTAGTGGACTGAAATCGAAAATCGTTGTCATTACTTGAAGATAATAAAGTTGTCTGTGCATTGAATGAGACTCATAAAATTTCAACGATAAACTCTTGCGTTTTGAATATTTGAAATACGAAGTTCCATTTTTTGCACCTTTTTCCATTTCAGCCACGTTTAAAAATTGGTATTAAATAATTATTTTTGCAAATTGTTAGTTCAATGCACGGATAATTTTATTATCGTTCAGTAATGACAAGGATTTTCGATTTCAGTCCACTACAAGAGGCTGCAGGATTACAGTTCTCGTGGCGCGCAGAGGGCGACGGAAATCGCCATTATGTAGCCGCCATTTTGAATTTCATCAAGTTTTTTATATTTTCGAACTCTTAAATAATAAAGTAATGAAATGATCAAAACCGGAAGTTTATACGCCTTTTCCTGATTCCACAAAAAAATTATAATACAAACTTTGCCTTATTTTTACACAAATCCAGGGGAGCCTTCCCTTAAATTTAAAACTAGGATATCTTGTTTAATTTTGAATTTTGGTTAAAAAGTAGCAAAGGGAAAATCATTTGAATATTTCGAAATGATTTTTAATTTTCCGACTGCTCAACTTATATGGGGCATTCCACATTAAGTGTTCCCGCACCTAAGAAACTTGTTGCCTCAGATTTTGATGAAACTTAGTAGCTTAGTACAGTTGTTGTCTTAGTTGGGTACATTAATAATGCAAAAGGTGAGGCGTAAATATGCACGGGTTGCTGTGATTCAGGGTTCAAATTTTGCTGTTTTTTCCGTACGCCTATTTTCATTAAATTAGAAGTACGTTGAATGTTGGCATGAAGAATACAACATTATTGTTATTTATAGTATTTTTTCCGTTCTTTAAAAAAAACATGTATCAACAATTTTGCATGATTATTTTTGTTTGTTTTTTTAGAATGCAACATTAAAAAATTTTTTTTTTCATTTCAATAAAAGTTCATCCTTTTCTCTAAAAAAATCTCCACGCTATTTTGTAGGAAAACGTAAATTTGTCAGTTTTTTTGCGCGATAAAACTGGCGCGTTCGTGCGCCGAATTAGTGGTGAACAGCAGCGTGATTGGTTGAATCAAAAAAAGATAGCTCTATGAAAAGATCTAATAAAAAAATTATAAAATAATTCAAAACATATATTCAAACGTGTAAATTGATTTCATTCAATTTTCGAAACAAATTAATAATTTATAATGTTAATGACATTGAAAACGCCAGATGATGATTCTTTCAATTTATGGCAAACACTACTTACTAGACTATACAATACTTAGTCATGCTAGTTCATGTAGTACTTTTTTACATCGCTTTGAAATAACATTCTCATCAATTTTTTCGCAAAACACATTCAATAATCCACAAGCATTATGCGAATCATAAAAACTTCACACAAATATATAAATCATTATAGCTTTACTTTTTTTGAAAAGTTTTTCCAATTTTAGGATTAGTTTCAGCATTATCTTGGAAAGAGTATCTTCGAGCTTCAATGTTGGTAGATAAGATTGGAACAAAGCGAATTATATTTTGATTTCCTGGATTCGTAGTCGCTGATTCGAATCGACTCTTCAGTAAGTTCGTCAGCGACAATGTCATGACTTTCTTTGAACTAAAAAAAATCTCCGTCACTTTGAAATTTTTTTGCCCAAGCATAAAAAGCACTGCTATTAAAAATCTGATTTTTTGAAGAAGCTTTCAAGTTGTGTGTCTTACGAGTCTTTTCAAATTTCGACCAATACTGTCACACGGACCTTTGCCATGAGCAGTAACGTAAAAATGCCACTCAGCTGGCACACCAAAATCTTTCTCGTGATGCAATAGATTTCGAAAATTTGATTTATTTTCAAAATTCTTTGTGGCTCCAGCAGTAAAGTAAATAGTTGTGGAAATTTCGAAATTACATTTCAAGTGTTCCATCAGCAACTTTTGAAAAGTATAAACAGCAATTGTGTCATGTTTTAAGTTATCAGACAAAATCGCTAGGCTATCATGCTTGATATTTTCATCGTCTTCGTAATGAAAAACAATCGTTTAAATAGTGGCCTGATCATTATTCCAATGAAATGACTGAGGGACATTTTGCGCGATTCTAGAAACTAAAAAATGTCACTCGTTTTGTTCCCATTTTATCTACTAACACTGAAGCAGAAGATATTCTCTTCGAGATAATGCTGTAATTTATGCTGAAATTGGAAAAACTTCCCGAAAAAGTGAAGCTATAATGATTTATATATTTGCGTGAAGTTTTTATGACTCGCACACTGCTTGTGAATTATTGAATGTGTATTGCGGAAAAATTGATGAGAATGTTATTTTAAAGCGATGTAAAAAAAATTCATTTACTAACATGATTAAGAGAGACTTGCGCCTTATTGAGCTATTTTCGAGTGTATATTTAGAAATTTATTGTGAACGAACCATTGACGTTTTTTTAATGTTTTTTTTTCTTTTATTGAGCAAGAACAAATGTTCAACATATTTTTTTTACAGTGTCTTGTCAAACATGTTAGTAACCTCTAAACGACTTTGAATGTGCCTCTAAAACTGTAGTGCGCATGATTCTGTTCGTATGGAGAATCCAAAACACAAAAAAGTTTTTTTTTATTAACTTACATTATTTTGGTTATCGCTTGATCGAGTAGTTCTTGAAAATTATAATTAGTTTCATTTATACAGCCTATAACGATAAAAGTAAAGAATGAAAGTTCTGTTTGTTTTTTTTTTTTTGTTTACGCTCGCCATTTTGAAAAAAATCTGAATAATAAAAAATGCTTCGATCAAACAAAAGCCAACATAATGTAAATTAATTTAAAAAACATGTTTGTGTTTTGGATTCTCTATATGCAAACAGAATCGTGCGCACCGACGTTTTAGAGGAGGCACATTCAAGGACATCTAAAGGATACTAACATAGTTGACAAAACACTGCAAAAAACATATGTTGAACATATGTTCTTGTTTAATTACAAAAAACAAAAACTGATTAAAAAAGCGTCAATGTTTCGTTCACAGTAAATTTCTAAATATGCGCTCCCCTTGTAAGTTCCCTTTAATGAGGAAATCCCATGTAACAGCCCGAAAAAAAGGTGTTTTCGGGAATGTTTTTAGACATAAAAAAAAAATATTTTTTAAAAACTTTTTCAATTTATTATGTTACTTTTGAAATATGAAATCAACTTTTCGTTATTTTATACAAGAAATATATTTTTCTACATACAAACATCGAAAATGGCGGTTTTCGTAGTGCGACGCCCCCTGCAAAAATGACAAAATGCAGCACTTTTTTATGTAATGTTCATAAAAATCAGATAGTGGGTACGAAAGTGTAAACACAAGCCGAAAATCATATAGAGTGTGTCTCTTGAAAGTGGACACACTCTGTACTTTTTGGCACTACTTTGCAAGTCAGCCTTATTCTTTTCGTATCGAGTTGTCATGGAAACGAGATTTATTTACATTTTCGGTGACAGTCTACACAGTAGAGAGGTGACAATCGATAGTTCACTCAAACCGCCAAATTTCAATGTTTTTATGCAGAAAAATGGTATACGCGACTGGAGACAAAAATTGATGGATGAAACTCGCGTAAACTTGACAACTCAGTCCCGATCTCTCGGCAACACTCGGCGACGATCGCTCGCGACTTCGTAGCCAACTTCACGCTCGTTTTTCATCCATCACTTGTCGTTTCTCTTAGCGTAATATACCATTGTATTATACAAGCTGATGTCAGACACTTGATACGTCAATCTGCCCGATCTCTAGCTCTTCGCACAGACGCCTGAATTTTGAAGTTTAAATGTAAAGTTAGACTGTGTAAAAGTTTTGAGAAATATGAATATTTTACCAAACGGCGACTATTCAAACTATTTAATTCAAGCAAATTTTCAGGTGAAAATAATATTTTCTTGTTTGAATGGTTGCTATTTAGTAAAATATTTATATTTCTCAACACTTTTAGATTCATAGACCAACTCTATATTGAAACTTCAAAAAACATTATCATTTTTGTGTTTCAAACGTCTCTGTGAAGAGCTAGAGATCGGGCAGATTGACGTATCAAATTCAGACATGTCCAACATTTTCGGATTATATATGACAGGCTGAGAGCGCAAATGGTCAAAGTAGAGACAGACAATATGGAGTTTTGTATCTGTCTGTCTCTTACTTTTCCATTTTGCGCTCTCAGACAGTCATATGTGACTTGGAATGAGGAAAAGAGATTAACAGTCGTCTGCCGTGAGGGCTATTTTCGTTCATCTGTTTTTCGACCCATTGTCTCTAAATACTCAGGTAGCCCATCGTCCCGGTGATTAAGCGATTCAGTAGTAAGCTCGCTCAGAGCTTGTTGCCTATGTTATTCTTTTCGCTCGATTGAACTGGAATGAATGAAATACTTACACTGTTCCTAGCTAGGATATTTCTATACGAAAAACAAAAACAGAAAATTCGCTCGAGTTATGAAAGATATTAGGTATTCGGTTTTTTCTTTATTTACAGCAGTTTTTTCCATTTTCTCGTGACAAAATCCAAAACTTGAGGTGTCTTAAATAACAGTACGGGAGATCTGGAACGTTCGACAGGTTCAGTATTTCAGTGAAGGTCTGTTAGTTCATGTATCAATGCTTCAATGTTTGAAAAGTGAAATATTCATATTGCGTATACGATGGATTCTTTAGAAAATGAATTAATAAACGTTGAAAATGAATACTTTTCTGGGTTTTTGGTATACGATTTTGTAGAATCTACATCAGGTTCCAATGTCGAATTCAAGAAATCTTTACCAAAATCGAAAGCTTCAAAAATTGACGAGGAAAATGTGCTCACTGAAGCTCAAGCTTCAACTTCCCAAAGTTTGATTGAGTTATCGCAAGAAGATTTGGAAGAAGCGAAAAGTTTTTCCGTTTTCTATGGGAAAGATTCTATTGAAAGTTGTGAATGGCAGTGCAATTTAAGGATTCCGAAAAATTTGGCGTGTGAAGCTCGTGATTCCTTTATAGAATTATCGAAAAAATGAACAAGATATCGTTTTACTGGGTCACTTGGAAGCAAACAAAGAATACATTGGGCTAGATTACACTGATGATTACATTAGAAACGTGAAAACGAAAGCTGGCGTAAATAAATATCGAACCAACGTCAAATACTAATTTCGTGCAATGCCAGTGTGTAAAAAGTTTTACTTTTATATGCACGACAGTCGGAGTAACAAAAGATAAGATGCGATTCAAAACCATTATGATCGCTCCGGGGTGGTTCCTCGTGCATCTAAATTAACTGGTGTACCAGCAAAAAGAACTGTGAATATTATTACTGAAGAAGTGAAACATCACGTATTAACTTCTATTGAAAAGTTCGCTTCGTTTCTGCTACATCAGACGCCCCCCTTAAGGAGAGAACCTGGTTTTGAGGGTAAAAAAATCGATTTTCAAAAGTTATCTCAGTCGATTAGAAAAATATTCAAAAATATGTCTACAAAACTTCAGAGTCAAATTCCTAATCGTTTCGCAGATATGGCCTCTGAGAGACCATGCGCTCAGAAGACTGACAAGCAGGCGCCAGAGCACCTAACGTGTGGAGAATCCCTCGGTCTGTATATGATAAAAGATTATCGGAATTTTTATTATCAGTCACAAAAACTCGATTTTCGTTTTTCTATTCTTGTGCACTCCACTGCATTTTTCTTCTCAGTGTTTATTTATTTAAAGCAATGCGCGCATAATCAAATTTTTACAACTTTGAACGCGATTTTCCCGAAACAGTGTTTTCCTGTGTTGCGTACACGACTAAAAATGTTGTAATTGCCGCATTTCAATAAGTTATAGCTCTAAAAACAGCTAAAAGTATAGGCTTCTATGTGAACCTAAAAAATTACATTCAAAATTTTTTTTAATAACTATTTTTCATTAATTATCCTCAAATTTCTCTAGAAAAGCGCAAAATTTTGTTGAAACACTCATAAATGTGCAATTCGAAACATTTCAATAAATTTCTTAGTTTCACATAGAAGAAAAATTCCCAAGGTGCAAAAAAAGTATTGGTTTTAAAGTCTCAGATGAAAAGGACGATCGCTATCGTGTACGCAGTGGAGACTTTTTAAGCGAGAAGTGCCTCAAACAAATACGAATTATTTTTGCTAAACATTATCGAATATAATGAAAATAAATTTTTTCTGCATGATTTGTGTATCTATGACCTACTTCAACAGTACTTGTTACATTTCATATGTTAGGCAGCCTAAAACACTGTGCCGAATATCATGCAATTTCCGGCGTTCTAAACCAGGTTCCCCCTTAAGGGGGAAATCTATGTAAACGGCCGAAAATTGCCGGTATTTTTAATTTGTTTTTTTCAACAAGAAAAAAATGGCCGATTGTCACTGAATTTTTTCATGTTTATTATGTACTATTTAAGTAGAATTGGTGATTTTTTCACATAAAAAAATTGAAAAATGGCGGATACATTGCATCGTAACTCATCAGTAGTCTAGAAATCAGATTTAAAATCGGCGGGCGTGATTGCTTGAAAACTAAGCGACAAATTTTCATGAAATTTTGTGAGTTTGTTCAAAACCCTTTTTATCGCGC
>JAPYZL010123779.1:0-11442 GCA_030522825.1 Platygaster orseoliae
TAACAAATAAAATAACAATGAACTACATTCGATATGTGGAACCAAACTGGTGTAATCAGTGCCCAAACTGAACCCTGCACTTTATGCAAGTGCAAATGGTGGGCACGATTACGCAAGAATGGATCAATCGATTTTGACAATTTTTTTTTTTTAATAAAAGCTTATAAAATTCTACTCTATTTGAACCTTTAAAATTATTGAAAAAAATTTTTTTCAATATTTTAATTGCAAAACAATTCTCAAAAAGTTTATACTTTTTTTTTGGTTATAAAACCAGTAAAAAAATTTTTTTTCATGATTTTAAAGGTTCAAATAGAGTAGAATTTTATAGGCTTTTATTTAAAAAAAAAAAAATTGTCAAAATCAATTGATCCGTTCTTGCGTAATCGTGCCTGCCATTTGCACTTGCATAAAGTGCAGGGTCTAGTTTGGGCACTGATTACACCAGTTTGGTTCCACATATTGAATGTAGTTCATTGTTATTTTATTTGTTATTGAATCAACTACATTTGTGTAAAATTTCATTGCTCTAAGTGTTATACTTTCTTTTTAATCCACACGCAAAGTTTAATGAAGATTTTAACCATCTATATGAGTTTTCCCCCTTAAATTTTTGTTAATTAGATCATTTTCAAAAATCATTATTATTAAGTCAATGCATCATTTTGTTATTGTTTGTATTTTCATTGAGTGTTTTGTTTGTAATTCTATTTTTTTATTATTTTTACATGAAATAATAATTAATTTAACTCTCATTTCAACACCCAAAATTTCATTCTGCCTATGCCCCTAGTAACTGTGATTTTTTCAAAAATCTTTATAAAAAAAGTCTGTTTTTTATAAACTGATTTTATAAAAACTTTATAAAGAAATGTCAGTTTTTATAAAAAATATCAATTTTTATAAAAATATTTTTTATAAAAACAGGTTGATAAAAAATTTTATTTTTACAAAACTTTTATAAAATTGTTTATATCGTTTATGTAATACAAAACTTTATGAACTTTGCTTTTTAATAATATAATACTTTTTATGATATTGTTTTTATAAAAATCAAAATTTTTTATAAAGTTTTCATAAACTCGATTTATAAAAACGGCGTTTTTTATAAAAATTTTGCAATTTTTTATAAAAATCACAGTTACTAAGGGCATCTGAAATTTTGCATAAAAATCTTGCACTATTTTGAAAATAATGCAAAATACTAGTAAGATAAATATGTAAAATTCAGGACATTTACTATTATCAAAGTACTACTTTTTGTCATCCTAATACATTTCTGTTGTATAAAAAAACACTGGTCAATGCTTACCACTTTGTTGGATTGGAATTCTCAATGAATAATTTTCGTTCTGTCGCAGTCGCATTATCCAATTGAAGAGCACAAATGCACTTACACCTTTTGTCATCGTAGGATTGCCCCTGGAATATCACACGTCTCAGTTCATTTACTCAAACCCGAATTTTGCAATTGCAAACATTACAATTTCCGTCGCAATAAACTATGCTTTCGTCAATTAAAGTACCATACCTGAGATTCTGGAATCAAAAACAACGCAAATGCCGCAGCTACTATAACTGTAAATTTCCACATGATTTTCGGGATGATTTTCCAATTTATTTCTGGAAATCGTTCTGATTCATTATTTTGCTTTCTCACTTTTATTTGACAGATTTGACAGCATATTTGTTTGGAAATATTTTGCACAGCTGATTCTTCTTTCACAGTAACGTAAGAGTTATTCCAGGGGCCCTTATCCAATGGGAAATTCTTGCACGTGAAGCACGTATTTATAACTTTAAATTAATTGTCTTAATCATTTCAACACCATGATTAATAAAAAAAAAGTACTGAGATGACAACTTATAGTAATAAACATCGATCAAACAATTTTCTAACAGCCACGGGCACCACGAGAAATATTGAGAAATATACTCGGTGCTGGCGAGTTGAGAATTCCGCCCAGCCAATGAGCAACGATTTGAACGCGCATGCGCAGTCACGGCGTAAAAATCGTAAAAATAGTTGTATTTACACCTCGCAGATAGCTCTCCAAGCTCGTATTTTGTTGTGGGTGATCTGTATTTTCAATCATTTTGAGTTATTGCATTGGATCACTTCGCACTTTAGTGTATGTGACGCGTGTGTGACAAACAGTTGGGTACGAGAAAATTCCGGAACCCGGGCAATTTGCCATCATTTTTCATCCTCGATAAAATTTAAAAACCGCCAGGGCCGTTGCCAAGTGCGACGCGGGGCACGTTCCGATCGTCGAAAAAAAAAGAGAGTGACAAGTCCTCGGGAAAGTCGTTCACTTTTTTCCATTGTAACGGTGAGTAAGATTTCACGGCTTATTAAATTCACGATCGCGGACTTTCCCGCTACGATTTTTCTCGATTCCCGTAGCGTAACTCTTGTTTACGTAGCAAACAAAATGGTGACAGGCAAAATAAGAGTTTTTCTACTCAAGTATTTTCTATTCTTTGGGAAATTTGATGGGATTTTCGGGTGTTAATTACGAGCGCGGTTCATTAATGTTGGGAATTGGCGGAATTCGTTATTGCGGAATCCCGGAAGTTGGTTTGTCCGTGAACGCGAATGAACACGGTCGTACCGAAATGATACGTTAAGTTTATACCAGTGAAAGATAGCGTTTCGGTTTGAATTCGCTTTGAATATGTAGGGGTCAAATTTGTACTTTTTAATCAGGAGTTTCATTTCAGAAAGACAAAAACTTATTTACGTAAACGTAGTGCTTAACGTAAACATGTTATCCGTAAGTGGATGTAAATTTTATGTAAACATCGTGTCAGCTGTGCACGAAAATCATATGCCAATAGTTGATATAAATTTTTCATATTATGTTTGCACCAAGTTTACATAAAATTTAGGTAAACATATCTCTAATTTCATAATTTAAGTACAATGAAAAACCAATTTGTTTCACTTAAATGAATTTTTAATTCAGACAAAAAAAATTTTGTTAACTGTCAAATTTCAGTTCAGACGAAAAAATTCAAGTTAGTACACGGAGAGAACGAGACAAGAGTGGCTCATGTGTGCCGAAAAAAAGTCAATCGACAAGAGTCAGCGTAGTCCATGCACGAGCCATTCTTGTCGCGCGCGGAGTGACTCTTGTCTATGCAAGAATCCTCCAAATGTAGACAATGCTGACTCTTGTCGATCGACTTTTTTTCGGCACGCAGGAACCATTCGTGTCAAACGCAAGAGTCACTGTTGTTTCGTTTTCTCCATGTAGAAATGTAAATTTTTTTAATTGGAACAAAGTTTGTTAGAGTCTAATAATAGATATTTATGCTACAAGGGAGAAAAAAGATGATTCCAACGAGAGCAAAGTTTGGGCACGAGCGAAGTGAGTGCGCAATTGCACGAGTTGGAATCATCCTTTTTGTCTCGTGTAGCATACGATATTTTTTCGCATGCATAAAAGTGGCTACTTCATTTTTATGGAACGCAGGAACGAAATCCTCTTTTTGGAGTGTTCGGAAATCAGCGGGAGTTATCAATAAAACCTTAGGGAAATATTCATAAACCCCGGATCACAGGGAAGAAAGTGCCTGATCCGTGATTAATGAATGTTTCCTAGGGTTTTTGTTGATATTTCCCACTGATTTCCGAGTTCCCCAAAAAGGGGCTTTTGTTCCCGCATTCCATAGAAATGAAGTGGCCTTTTTTACGGATGCATGGGAAAAAATTTTTTTGTCTGAGTTTAAAATTTATTTAAGTGAACCAAATTAGTTTTTCAGTGTAATAGTAATAATATGTAGTAACAGTTAAACTCAATAATATTAATTTAAATGATATAATATAAATACATAATAATAATAACAGAAGCAATTAAACTCTGCATGCCTCATAACATCACTTTTCTGTCCTAGGCTCGAAAAACCAACTTTTCGGGCCGGGGATGGAAAAAGAGTGAAGTTATGAGGCATGTGAAACATCGTGCGCACCTCTCGGAGGTATTTTTGCCATCCTCAAACTTTTTACAAACCTCGGAAAAAGTCGAAATTATTATTATATTATATATAATTATTATTATTTATTATTATTATAAATATTATAATTATTATTTTATTTTTATCTTATTTTTTTGAAAAAAAAGACAATCCATTTATACGATTTTTTACATAAATTGCGATACTGAAGTATTACCAAAACATAAATTTTACTACCAATACTCTAATTTTTATTGACTCGAAATTTTTGAACTTCCTGACATTTTTTCTATTCAAAATAGTAAGTTAAAGTTTTGATATCAATACACTCTTTTTCAGCAAAATTTCTCAGTACTGTATAATTGAACTTTAAGATAAGTAAATGGTTCATTTTTCAAAATTTATCATATTCCTGAAGTTCCAAACGTTTAGAAATAAACAAAATTAAAACAAGTTATTTATATTCCCTTGCATAGTTAAAATAATAAATAATTATTGAAATACAACTAATATTTTTTATTGTTAAGACGTTATATACTGACGAAGTAGCGTGGCAAAATAATCATGTGATTTGTTGTGATTATTGATTATAATAGTTTAACGACGTGATTTTTCACTGACATGGGCTTCTTAACATAGTGAGTTTCTTCGTGATTTTTGGATATTGTTTTGTTCTGTTTATGATCGAAAATGTAAAAATGATTTTTGTAAATAGTATAGAATTTGGTTGTCCCTGAAGATGGCTGGATATCAGCCGAAAGCTTGGAATAAATGTGATTATTTATGATTTGGACTTGAATTTTTTATCAACTATTGGCTCCGAGAGACCATTATTTGGATTCATGGTGGAAACAACTAATATTATTCCATGTTACCATCAATTTTTTTATATTTTCTTGGGTGCAGTTGGAAAAATCAATTTTTTAGTGTTTTTGTTTATTTATTAAACACTTGGAACCTCAGGCACATAATTTATCTTAAATTTGAAAACACTAATGCCAATATCTAAAAGTATTGAAAACCATTCAAAACTCCAATTGGTTTATTGTAAGTTCTTTATATTTATAAATTAAATAAGTTTTCTACTGTCTTAGAATCGTTATACAGTATCGTAATTTTATTAAAAGAACAGCTTAAATTTTTAATATTCTTGTAAACTTTCGAAAATTGACATAAATTTAAAAACTGCTAAATTTAACGAAAAAATTCGAATTTTTTTCAATATATAAAAAGTAAAAATTATTACGAACAATTGAAAACTGTGTGACGTTCTGCAATTTTTCAAAACTGACGGAATTGTCAAAACTGTTGAAAAACTGCCATAATTGTAAAAACTAACGAAAACATTGAAATACTTGTAAGCTGTTTCATTTTTTGAAATATGCAAATGTTTATTGATTTTATAATGATGTCTAATGATGATGCCATTTCGATTCAGCAAAAGGTCAAGGTGATTTTTTCAAAACCCTATTATTGTAATCACTTACAAAAAAGTTCTTTAAATTTTTTTTCAAGTCAAATATTGAAGGATGGCACCAAATTCTCAGTATTCAAGTAGAAGTTTCCTTCTGGTGTTTAAATCAAATAAAAATAATTGTTCGAAACATAAATGGGATGAAATCATTAACAAATCAATTTCGGATCATTGATATTTATTGTCCAAATAATATTTAACAATTATTGAATTTTCATTGTAATATATCAGGAAATTCATTATCTTTAAATTTCTTCGAGTGAGAATCCTGAAAATTAAACTGCAGTGGAGATTTTACTCTAAATGAGTGAAATTTGAATTGTTTTAGAGTGGTACTTCACTTGAAAAAACGAGCGATCGATTCACTCATTCATAGCGAAATTTTAGATTCAAAATTTTTATTTTATTGAAATTTTAGATTTAAATATTATTCATTTAGAGCTAACTTTCCACTCCAGTTTGATTTGCAGGATTCTCACTATTCGAGTGAAATTTCACTCAAAGGAATTCAGAGAGTTCTTTTGCAGTACTGAGAATGTGTGATTTTTTAATTGTGAACGAATCAGTCTGGAGCGTATAAAACAGCTCCATTAAAAGCGAACATTATTCGCCGTCTTATCTATTTTTATGATGAAGCTCACGCTTTTTTTGCAAAAAAATTCAAGCCAGTGCTTGAAGGCGCGGTTGCGCACGCCTTCGAAGCGAGCCAATCGTTGAGAATTAACAGGGCCATTGGCCTCTTGGAGAGCGTGTTTACTATTGCCGGTTTTGTGACCAGGCGCCGCATTTTTGGGACAAACATAACTTTAAGGTCGGCCACTTTCGACTCTTTCAGATTTTATTTACTCAGTCTTTTTGTTCAATAAAAACATTCAATGTTTCGTAATAATTGTATGTGAGAAAAGCGTGAAAGCATTTTGCTTTCTCAACACATACGGAATATCATCCAACATTGGATAGTCATTATTTGTAATTATCTACACTGTTAATAGTTCAAACAAAATATTTTTTGAAAGTGAAATTTCAATTATTTTAGAGTGATTACTCGAAAAAACGAGCGATCCGATAAATTTCGATGAAATTCCACTAAGTTTCTAGTTTTAAGACCTATTATTGTTGAATTTCATAATAATTCAATTTTTAAACATTGTAATTGAAATTTTTTATTATATTTAATTCAATTAATGATTTTTCGTTTTCATATTTCATAAGCTTAAAAAAAATTTTTTTTCATTAGTGTAATACAACAATAGTTCTGGAGCTCAAAAAATTTATTTTTAAATAAATCTACAAACAAAAATATTCAATTCAGACGAAATTTTCATTGCACATATGCACTGAAGCATTTTTTCTCCGTAGGTATCTGGTTTTGATAAATTTATTCTTCAAGAGAAATAATTACAAATCGTTGCATGATCGATATTGATGCGAATGTAGAAATATAGAAAGTTTAGCTGCTTGGATACTTTGATATCGTGCGCAAACACGATTCGTATCGTGATTGATTATTTTTTTATTCTTAAAACATCACATTAACCACAGTCAATGATTTTATATTTTGCTAACGAGTGGAATATGGGTTAGATTGAATTTTTATATCAAGATACCGCATTTCAAATTTATTTAAGAATCTTAATTTAATAAACATGCCAGCGTTGCCAGACAAGTTTTAATTCAATTCGCAACTAACTTAAACGTGACGAAATTTTTTGAATCGAATGAAATTACCTGGAAATGCATAACTTTTAAACATGCAAGAAAATTTTTCAAAATATGTTTTGATTTATAAGCCCACTTGAGTATTTCAGAATGTTGGAAAAATATTTTAAAAAAGGTTTTTATATTTTTTGCAGTTTTATGAGATTTAGAGAAAACTTGGAACTGGCTTTTCGAAAAAGCAAAAATTACATGATATTTATCAGACATTATTTCAAAATATTTTGGACACCAGTTCCACATTTTTTTCCAGTTTCTGTAATCTTTAAAAAATTTCCAGAAATTGAGGAGATAGTTGAATTTTTTATCATGCAAAACCGAATCGATCGAACGGACAATTTTAAATATCTGTTTTTTCCGTGGTTTCCAATTGTGTGCAGCGTAATTTAGCGCGCTTTTACTTTAAAAACACATCAATTTAATTTTAAATTGATACGATTTCAGCCTTTGAATTACATGACCCACATTACGATTGCACAAGCACGCGAGGAAATATGACAGACATACAATGAAGCATACATTTGACTTCAGACAATGTTTGATTCAGAATTTGTGCGAAAAGTCATTCCTCGCAAAATCGAAACGTGCATATCGTTTTTCAAGTTTGTGATTTTTAAAGTCAAGTCCATTGACTGTGAAATTTCACAAACTTATTGATTGAAGATTTGGCTTCACTCACAATCAGGAACTTTCCATTTCAGTTGTAATGATTTTAATATTGATAAAATTCATTTGAAGGGTTTTGAGGGTTTGAAGCCCTTTTAAATTAGGGTAAAATTATAGTATATTGTGGGACCAGTGGAAGAAGGAAAACATAATATTTTATTCAGTGACCGCAAGGAATTTGTGATTTTGGGGCCCGCTGAGAGGAGGAGAAATAATGGGTTATCTGAGTGATTGACTGAAAAATGGCTCTGGTATTTTTGATCAGCAGTCCAAATATTATGACTGAAAAATTATGAGAATGTAAAAAAAAAAGTCCTATAACGTACTTTTACACAGATTTGTGTCGACGTTTCCCTTCACTTCAGATAAGAGGTTTTTGTTCGACAACCGTGAGAGAAGTACTTCTCCCACGCTGTACACGTCAACAGTCATAACTCATTATTTCTCCAATTCTCAACAGGGCTCCAAAATTACATATTCCTTGCGTGAGTTGAATCAATTATTATTTTATGTAAAATTGGAAAATTAAATAAAAAATCTATGAAAATACTGACAGTAACAAAATAATGCGTTGACATAGTAATGCTGATTTTAAAAATTAATTAATCAATTAAAAAAAGAGTAAAAAATAATGAAAATATGTGAAAATGATCAAAAATATACTTAATGGACTCCAGAGGACGTAACAAATGTTTTTCTATTGGTTCTCGTTATCAGATGGAATTCGAGATTCTTGATTTCACTAACTCAAAAGGATGAATCATTAATTGAATATATTGATGTTTTATACTCTATATACTGAAGGTAGGTGAATGTAAATCCTTTTATTAAAATAACAGCAACCCTGGTTTCAGAAAAATTATAATTATAATAGTTTGGCTATGATAACGTAAAAAAAAATAAATTTGAGAAATCGTTTCGACTAAGTGATTAATAAAAAAACTAGACCTTACATATATAATGAAAATCTGAAAAACTTTGAACTCTAGAGCTTTGAATTCTAGAAATTTAGACTGAAATTCATAAAAGCAAAAAGTTTTTTGAATCATATACAAACAAAAAAAATTCCAAAAGTATAAGAATCCTATAAAAAACTGTTTTCTGAAAAATCTGAACAAATACGCACAATCTATAAAACTTGAAATTCTAGACCATCGAATTCTAAAAAAACGTATATAAAAATCTATAGAAGTACCAAAAATCTAAAAAATACTATAAACACTACAAAATCTAATGAACACTGAAAAGTACGAAAATATAAAAAATCTATTACATATCTAAAAACTACGTAGATGTAATTTTCCAAGGCATCTTTAAAAGTATTGGAAATCTATTGAATTTAGAATTCTAGAAATCTGTATAGCAATCAAAAAATAAATTATAAATGTATAAAAATACTAGAAACTCAAAATCGTTGTAAATTTCGATACTTTAGCATCGAATCCTAGAAATCTGGAGAGTGAATAATAGATATCCAATAAATCTATGAAAATACCAAAAAATTCGACACAATTGCATGAATAACATAAAATACGGAAAATATAGAAATTCCCGAAATATAAAAAAAATATATTTCTTTCGGAATTTCTTGATTTTCAATCTTTGATGATCTGGTTTCGGTAACAAGATATTTCAATTTTACGAATTCCGGAGTTTCAAAGTTATATGAATTCTGGGTCCAGAGCTGCAAATTTTTCATATACATTTTTAATTTAATGGAACTCAATTTTTGTGATTTTTAAGTCACTGAGGTTAAAATTTTGCCTTTTTCTCAGTATGCATTTGTCAAATCTCCTCACCATTAATACTGTTTGAAGGGTTTTCTGCTTTCATAAATTTCAACAAACTTTTTTGAAATTCAAAGCTCTAAGAATCTAAGTGCTTCAGCAATTTCTAATATTATAAAGATTTATAAAAAAATTATATCGAGACAAATTTTTGAAAAAATTCCTCCCGAACATTTTTTTTTGCCTATGCCTCTGACTATGTAATAACTTACTTCTTACCACTATTATTTAATTTTTTATAACGAAATATGTAATCTGTAAGTTTTTTGATAAATATTAGTTGAATACTGCTCGTTTTCGCTTTGGCGATTTTGATGAAACGTGCTGTAAGGTATTTTATATCGAGTTTATCGAAAAATGCACGTCAAAAGTTCCGGCTTTTTCGTAAATTCGATGTAAAGGTATTTTATTCTGCACCTTTCTGCATTATGTATTAATCTTAAGGACTATTATTTTAATTCAAAATACTAATCTTACATACGAAAAAGTTTCGCACAATCTGCAATGCAATTACAAGATAATTTATTTATAACAAGAGAAATTCATCGAATTCTTAATTCAGTTTTTATCGCTTAACTTATAATCGACCACAAGGTAGTTCAGACGAAAATCCTTATCGATATTATTGTTTGTACATTCGCATTCTCTGAATTTATTCCATCATTTTCTTGGGAGGGACTTACGCTTGCAGTCATTCAATTTTTTCATAAATATTCATGTTGAAATTCATAATAAAACCGTATACGTGACTCATGTGCTTGAACTCCGGCCAGTATTTAAAATCTAAAGATTAATATGTGGAAAAATAATTTTTTTAATGATCAAGGTTATGAGTTTAATTGTTTTGTATCATTTTTTATTACTTGAAAAATTTTTGTCAAGTGAACTTTAATAACGAAATATGTCATATTTACTTCAGTGGGTTATTTTTCCAATCAGGCATAAATTCAACTTAAGTTTTTATAAAATTTGTTTCATTTAATATATTCACTTGCTTTAACAACGCGAGTGTTATTTTTGCGTAGTAACTTTTTGCAATGTTATCTACTGAATTGAGTTGAAACCTTGAGGAAAAATAATAAAATTATGTAATTGCTGGTTGTGGGTTCTTAGCATATAATGCAATAGCATACAATACGGCCGATGAACTTTGTTTTTCGAGTTTATTCAACGGTCTGGAAATGAATTACTTCGATTGCGGGTGCATGTGAGGTTTGTGTGAGTATTATAATTACTCGGGGATGTTTGAATTATACTGACAAAATGAATTTAGCAAGTCATTCACGCTTTTTGGTTATTTTCCCCGATTTTTTTTCGAAAAATCATGATTTTGTTAGATCATTTTATATATGTTCATTGATTTTATCAAATTATAAATATTGTACAAAAATTGAAAGTTAAAAATTTGAAATTTGAAGGTTAATATGTTTTAGAATCGAAAACATTACAATGTAATGAGAATTTCAAAATATAACAGTTTGACTTTAATAGTTGCTAGAAAAAATTAGACATTTGAAAAGAAGAAATTATTTGATTAAAACAGGAGTAAAACGTAAAATTGTACATAAAAATCTTTCAAATTCGATATTTACTTTATTTATGTATAAGATTCAAATCATTGAATGCTAGTTACAAAGGTTTGAAATTAAATTCAAAAATAAGTATATATTAGGGTGTCCGTTATTTAGGCGATGTCGGAATTTTTTCCATCCCCCCCCCTCCCCCTTACAAAGTTTTAGAGTAATTTAAAAAAATTTATTCTAAAATTTGAAGGTGATCGGTTCATATTAACACGTGCCCCAGAGCCGTTGAAATTTTAAATGTAAATAACATGTGTTT
>JAPYZL010123829.1:0-10520 GCA_030522825.1 Platygaster orseoliae
TATAATTTATTATTGTGTCCATACAAAATGTGTCCTTACCTCTGCCAACACGTTCACGTGCCCAAATTGTATATGTGAGTGACAGTGGCAGGAATTTTTGTTTCTTTTTTTAATGATTAACAATTCATTTGTCATTTCGAATCTTTTAATAAATTTTTTACAAAGAAATTTTTGAGTATTGACTTAATTTAGGTTGTGGCCCACAATTCCCCAACAATTTCTACAATGTCAAAAACATTAACTTTTTATTATCCACCAAAATTTTGTGAAAAAAAGAAAACAAAAAAAACGAATGACTACAGTAACCTTTTGATATGCAGAATAGAATACCTTTTGAATATTTGAAAAAAATTTTATTTTTGTTCAAGATATCTGGAAAAATAAAAACGTGGCCCACAATTCCCCACTTTCCCCTACAATGTTTGTAACAAGTAAAATGCACAATTGTATCGATAACATGAATTACCCACAATGATATTCTAACAACATTTTTTTGCATACCTTAAAATAATGGTACATAGTTGCTTAGTTACATACATTAAATATAACAAATTACACACTATTGTTATTTTACAATTTTTTCTACGATTAATAATCGTTTGAAAAAACTATTTTTCTTTTGTATTAAGCAATGAGAATAAATTGACAAAACGAATTTTATTTTAACGCTTTGACCTGTTTTTTGGTAAAAAACTACTAGTTTTTTATGTCATACAGACAACCGATATTCCAGTATTATAATTTTTATTACATATTATTTCTAATGTAAAATCTTATTCAAATGTCGTATTGAAATAACGAAAAAATCGAAAATATCCTAATGTATGAATTAATAGCTATCGATAAAAATAAATTATAAAAAATTGTATGATCATAGCTGACCATTGAAAAAATTTTTAGTAATAAATATAATTACTCTATATTTTCAGAATTTTGAATAAAATTTTGGAAAAAAAACGTGTTATTTAGATATTCACTTAAAAAACCTTTTAATACATTTCTTCATAAAAAAAAAAAAAACAAGAAAAAAATATAAATTTATATTTATGACACATTCTAAATTTATATCCATCGTTTACTGTTATAATGTCATTTTAAAAAAAACTAATCCAAAATATCAAAAACAAATATTTTTCTGTTTTCGGAATCACTATTTTAAATAAATAGGCATATGAATATGATTATTATTTATAATTTTTTCATTTCCGTTTTTCTTTTTAAACCTCATTTTGTAATAAGTTCGATAAAAGTAATCGGTTTCAATTTATGAGTAGAAATTGTTTATTTAAGCAACACAAATTTAATCGTAAATGTATCTATCTACTTTGTCATTTTCTTTAACAATACAATATTATTTTCAATAATTCATCATTAAATGCAAGCGTTCACCATCTCTAGTTCTATTGTATTGTTATACATAGTCCTATGTAAAAAGCATATGCCAGTACATTTGCAATAAAAGAAAATAAAAATTCTTATTAGCTTACAAGGTCTGCGATCAAGGAAGATCATTTCCTGAAATGCCTGTTTACTTTTCTGGTTAGGGCCCTGATCCAAACCACTCCAATACAAAGACTTTGCTGAGTCATAATGCCTTCGAAGTAGGTACCTTGCCAGAATGCAAAACGGTTTTTTAAAAATAATCCAGCCACTATTCTATCTCAAGATCGCTTATTCAAATGATGATTTTTCGCAAAAAATTATTGATACGTTAGATAAATATAGTTTAAGTTTTCAAAAATGATATGTCAACGGATTCAAAAAACATGAAATTTCAAATAGCGAGCCTGTTAATGAAACTTCGAACTATTCAAGAAGTTTCTTTTTATCTAAACAGTTAATTTTGTAGAATTAACATATGTAATGAAATCACGTTTTTGCGAATCGTTTATATACTTTGAGGTCAGATCTACAATGGAATTCTGCATACCTTATTTTGAAAACACAACCAAAGGCGCGGCCCTGTGAAATTCGAAACACGTCTTCAAGAAGGTCGTCGTAAAACCGCGAAATACTGATGGAGGTGATGATATTGCCCTGTGACTATTAAGACAAAGCTCAGTGGTGCCATAATTTCCCATAGATTTATAGTAGTCACGCGAAGGTAACAAGAAAAAGATTCCGCTCGCTCCCGTGACCATTCAGGCAACTCTCTTGATATATCCCTATGGCTGACTATTCCAACATATCTATACATAGATATTTCCTGTTGAAAAATTGTCCACCACCTTTTTCAATATCGTTTCTGATATTGTCTAGTCAGATGTCATTCCAGCAAAAGTTTTTCGTGCATTGAGCATTGTGATAATTGTTATTTTGTGCATGACTTTTCGAGTATGTCACTGCCAAAACAGGACGAATGAAACAAAGTCTAATTTAGTCACCTTGACTAGGTTTTTCTGAGTACCAACACATATTCGTTTTGTCGCGCTCACTGAACACTTGGCATAAATATCGCTCGCTTTGGAGCAGGTGTGAGCTCCCGGTTGCACCAATCCTTTGCCACCCAGTAGTCCTCGGAAGATTCTCCTTTCAAACCTTGACGCTCGTATCGCGTCCGAGTGTGCGAGGCCAGCTGAATATCTTGAGGCCAGTGGCACCTTGTGCGAAATAGACGGGGACATGAAAGAGTCGTGCAAAGAGTATTGCGGAAATAAAAAAAAAACCATCATTCACCCTCCGTCAGTCTATAACGAGCCTCTAATTCTCACTTCCTCGTCTCGCTTTGTCAAGCGCTGATCACGTTAACCACTTGGTAAAAGCTTGATTGCTATTGAATAGGTGAAACATTATTGGTCTATTATATCTACCGATGTGAGTTTTCAAAGGTAACGTTGGACAGGAAAAATTTGGATCCTGATGGACATACACTGAAAAATTGATTTGGTTGGCTCAAACTAACGTTTTTTCGTTATTTGACTAACCAAATATTTAATTAACTTAGAGAAAAAGGATGATTCCAACGAGTGCAAAGTTGGGCACGAGCGAAGCGAGTGCGCAAGTGCACTCGTTGGAATAATCCTTTTTGTCTCGTGTAGCATACAATATTTTTTTCCATGCATGTATAGAAGTGTCCACTTCATTTTTATGGAACCCATGAACGAAATCTCTTTTATGGGGTATTCGTGAATTAGCGGGAGAAATCATTTTTCCCTAGGGAAGAATGATTTCTCCCGCTTATTTCCGCGTACCCCAAAAAGGGGATTTTGTTCCCGCGTTTCATGCAAATAAAGTGGCCATTTCTACGCATGCATGGGAACAATATATATTTAGTTCAGATGAATAAATTTTGTTTAGTCAAAAAAATTTACGATTCAGCTAACTTGAACTTGTTTGTCCAAACTAAAAATTCATTTAAGTAAACCAAATTGATTTTTTCAATGTATAGAAATTTGCGCGGTATAGAATAAATAATTTTGAAAAACATTCATAAGGAGAATAGAAAAAGTCAACTTGAAAATCTAATAAAATTTCAAAATTATTTATGCTCGCCTAATTTACATTAATCTTGTTGTAAAAAAATAATAGGGAAAAGTACTAAAAAAATAGAAAGAACGACTATACCATTTGGTACTGCAATCACAGATATCTAAAATATGAAACAAAAATATGACAATTTATACTATACCGTCATTGTGTGTAATGCGATGGATGTGATGATCAATAACATCAACAATAATTACTTTTGCCATAAAAACGAGATCTTGATTTCAATACTAAGTGGCATGTTATTTTTTTCTGTGTTTCTAGGGTTTACTACGATAAGATTTTTCACGGTGTAAGAAATCCTTCGCTTTCATTAATAACTCTAGTGTGTCATAACTACATTTATTTTATTTCATGATAATAATTCGCGTTTCATAAGCGCGTTACTCGCGTCGCGCGCAGCTGCTTCGAAACAGTGAATCGAGTCGACTGCGAAGTGAAAATTTCGCATTCTCACGTATAATGAAGAAATAAGAAACGCTCGTTATTTAAGGTCACTGTTATACTGAAATCAACGTTAGTTGATAAAAGGTGAAATCTAATGAATAACAATATTGCGAATATTTCCGTTTCCAACAGGATCTTGAAAATTTCTGCTTCTTTTTTTATTATGAAATAAGAAAGTTTTCCGATGTAAGTTTTTGTTCTCATTTTTCAAGGATTCAGTGCGTTGTGGTTCTCTAACAGTTGCTTATAATTTCATTAAGTAATATTGAATGTAGTCATTATTGTTATTAATTTGGATGTAGTGAAACATTATGAGAATGAAGATTTTCACTGGTAATTAAGATGCAAGGGCAACGTTTCCAGCATTGATAAAAATAGTACTTTATGCTTAAAGTTGAAAAAACAACAAACTTTGAGTATGTATGAGGTTAGTTATTACGAGCGTAGCGAGGGTAACTTTTTGGAGTTGAGCTTATTTCAACATGAGAGATTTAGAATACTTTTTTTGATATATTTATAACTTTATTACGGATTAATAATAAAGTTTATCAGTGAGGCATATTGAAAATTTTTAATAACTCAGTAGAATGGTTGTGATTAGGAGAACAGTAGGATTCTTCAGTAGTTAATAAATTGGTATAATCTATCAATGATAAGCCTTTCAGTGATGTATATGACTAATTTTTGTTTAATCAATAGTCTGGTTATAAGAAGCAAAACAGTATAATTCATCAACAAATAGTCAGTCAGTGGTGTATTTCAATAAAAAATTGATCAGTAGAATAGATCAATGACGAGCCTATCAATTATGAATATTAATAATTAGACTTAACTCAGAAGACTGATAATGACGAGTTAATCAGTAAAAAGATAAACGGTGAGTATTATTATTAATGCATATCAATAATTTATAGTCAATCAGTAAAATATGGTTGACTAGTAAATCGGTAGCGTTGATTAGTAAAAAGTCATTTAGTAGAGTATTTCAATAACTCGTCGACCAGTAAAATTAATCAATGTTAAGTGAGTCAGTATTCTTCAATAAAAATCTAAAGTCATTCTATTGTTTGATTTATTTCAAATTTTTAGGAAATTTTCGTTATTGTTGTAATCATCAACAATGAAAAAAATTTTCTCTTTGAATTACCCACTTAACATTTATAAAAAATACGGAAAATCCTTTACAGTTCTAAAACCACTAAAAAAAATTTAAGAAGTACTAGATACTATCATCATTTAAAAACTGTGTACATACAACTTTCCAAAAAAATTTTAAACTTTGATTCCTAGAGCATACATTTTGAAGAAACCTACATAATCTATAAAAATACAGGAATATTGTTCAAATTGTATGAATATTAAAAAAAAAAAATCTAGAAATATGCATGGAATATATTGTAAACTTAGAAATTACTAAAAATTATCTTTGAAATTTTCAATATAATAGCATTAAAATCCAACAATTTTTCAAATGATTCACAGGAATACTGAACATAGATAAAAATACCAGAAAATACTAGAAAATGATCTAGGTAAGATACAATACGAAAATTCAAGATATTTATGAAATTATAAAAATTATAAAAGTATTATCATTTTGATTATGTAGGAGAGACTGGGGCAAAATGCGCAGTTCACGAAAAATTCAATTTGTATTACTGTCAAAACGGTAATCACTGGACACTTGAAATTTTTTCCATATATGGCTCTAGTGTCGAGTATCGAACGTCAGTAGTTGCGTCTTATTCGTTTGTTTACTTTTTTGGTTATAAAACAAAGTCTGTTTTACCTACTGTGTTGTGAATATTTGTCTGAAAGGAAACTTCAACTTTTGCGTCTTTTTTTTCATCAGAGTTGATGGTAGGTGAGTTTTTATAGTAATTTAGGTGCGAAAAAGACGAAAACGTGATCGGTTTTGCGAAATTTCGACTCGTTTTTGAATCACATTTTGATAAGCCGGAAATGAAGCTACGGTGCAAAATGCGCAGTTTTGCGTGGGGCAAAATGCGCAGTGCTTGCTTTGTATTGTTTCGCTGTGTTTGGTCATGTTACGCTATTTCCTTCACTTTTTTGTTGTTTTCCACTTTTTTTTCGTCAAATTGTTTCTACACCCAGGGTAACATTTTCTTAAAAAATGTGATGAGGGTGATGAGCAAAAAAAAAGGTTGTGTGTCACTTTTGAACCCACCACCTCAACACTCAACGCCTTTCTTTTTGAAATGAAATTTGAAAGTTTGACGACCTTTTTTTGTGTAAAATAACGTACTTTCTCTAAATTTGTTATTTGTTTGTTTGTTTTTTTTTTGCATTTTTTTCATCATGGTTCGCGTTTATGTTCACAAAACAGAGCGTATTGATAATGGAAAATTATTCGAAGCGTGTAAGGCAGTCCGCGAGAGAATGTCTGCGAATTGCGCGTCGAAATGCTTTTCTGTTGCTTGACGGATACTCAATCGCTACTTACAAAATTTTTGTTCTTAACAAATAAAAATTTTTCAAATCAAATTTTGTTCTTTACAAAAAAATTTTTATTAAAATTATTTATGAAATGATTTATTTTGTGTTTCCAACAATTTTTCAGCAATCAACCTCGTGAAAATCGCGATTTCCGGAATTGCGCATTTTGCCCCACAGGTTGCGCATTATACCCCAGCGTGGGGCAAAATGCGCAGAAAATCGTTTTTTTTTTAAATAAATATATGAGGCATAAGGTTCAACTGGAACTAAAGTTGCCTGAGGCTAAATTGTAGCCACATATGTGGGCTACAATATAGTGCCATTTGCAGATCCTCTCAGCCCTTATGCTGCCTCAAAATTTAATAGTATCAAAAACTGCGCGTTTTGCCCCAGCCTCCCCTATATAAAAATTCGTATAATATCAAGGAATCCTTCAAGTTGTTCAACTACCAAGTAGTTATAACAGAGTGTATAAAATATTAGACGAATAAAATCTTGACTCTACTGACTAGGAATTCACAAAATTCAAGACATGCACGAAAAATGTCTTTGTACCACTTTGGACTCCAGAAGTCGCACAATCTAAAATCCCCAAATCCTTTAATTTTTGAAACCGTACCGAGGAATATATTATCCCGTTACGAACCCCTCCCAAAAATTTTTTCTACCTACCACTCTGATACATACATATTATGAAAAAAAAGTAGTATCGAAAAAAAATCACTTTGGAATTCTTGATTTCCTTCTAAAAACTCCGAAAACCACGATTCCCTCTTTCATCGCATATTACAAAGAAGCAAAGTCGCCTGCTCAGTCTCGGTTGTAACGGGCCTCGTCTCCCAAAAACTGTCCTCAATTATGAAACAATTTGTCGGGAAATATATATGGAATATATTATTAAAAAATACATTACTAAAAATTATCTTCGAAATTTTGAATATAATAGCATAAAAATATAAAAATCTATTGAGCTATTCACAGGAGTACTAAAAAATTATAAGAATACCAGAAAATACTAGAAAATTATATAGATAATATACAATACGAAAATTTCAGAAATTTATGAAATACTTGAAATCTGTGTAGTTATGATTTATTGAAAAAACTATGAAAATTATAAAATGTATAATTGTTTTGATTATATATATAAAAACTCATAATAATATCAGGTAATCCTTCAATTCGTTTAACTACCAAAGAATTATGCAAAATTTTTAAAGTATGAGACGAAAAAAATTTGAACTCTGGTGACTTGAAACTCACAAAATTCAAGTTTCATTAAATTTAAGACAAACACAAAGAAGACTTTAAAAAGTGATTTTAAAAACCGTCTGGAGAAAATATATGATTCCGTTACAAACCCCTTCCAAAAGTTTTTTCTAATACACATGATAAAAAGAAAACTAAGTATTATCCAAAAAAAATCACTTTGGACTTCTTGTTCTCCTTCTTAAAACTCCGAAAACCACGATTTTCTCTTTCATCGCATGTCACAAAGAAGCCAAGTCGCGTGCTCAGTTCTCGATCGTAACGGTCCTCGTCTCCCAAAAACTGTCCTCAATTATGAAACAGTTTTTCGGGATAGCCCGCGGTATCGCAGTACGGAAGATAAGTGAAGGAACGCGTGCAAGCCGTGGTCCGGCACGTACGAGAAGAGCCCAGGTCGCAAAACCGAGGGAATTACACCTGCGCAGCTGCCGATGCAAGGCAGGTGAATCTTGGGACTCACCTGATCCCGTGGACTCGAACTGCTCGCACACGCACGCACCGGGGGCCTGAGAAGACGCCTGAAAACAGGATGATCGACGTCGTGAGACGTTTACTATATCAGCGGACACGCGCGCGAGTGGGCCTTGTAAAGAAAATCGTATTGCAGGGCGCTGGCAGGTGATATCAATCGTACGAATTATGGCCGTTAATGGCCGATTGACTTATGCGAGCGGCATTTCCAAAAGTTCGGGACACCTTGCCCCGGGCGATGTTGGGCGGACGTTTATTAATGGAAGAATAAATAATTTTTGTATGACATTAAGGAATGAGGCAATTTTCCCTTCCAAATTCATTACGACGGTTGTATTCGGAAACGTTTATGTGGAACGTTTGAAAATGTGGTTGATTGCAATTTTTTTTAGGTTAAGAAAATCTCTAATCATGTAAAGCTCTGTAAGTCATTATCTAAATAAACAAATAACAAATAACTGAGAGCAATATTTTAAATTTTAGTACATCGATATTTCGACACTCATCGGATCATTTTAAATAAAAGTTCTGTCCTTCGAAAGTTATTGACAAGTAAACCATTATCAGTGTTTGAAAATAATCACTTATTATAATTATCAATTTTTTAATATATATTGTCGTTGTTGATGCTTGCTGGATTTTACTTCCATTGTCCCTATTCACAAGGAAAGAAGTTTACATAACGACGAATTCAAATATTTAAAAATTAATGATAGGTTATTATTTTCATACACTGGCAATAGTTTTCATGACTCAGACCTACATGTCAATCACTTTTCAAGGATGGAACTTTTATCGAAGATGATCCTGAAGAACACCCGATGGGGGTCGAAATATCGATGTAATAAAACTGAAAATATGGCTCGGAGTGTCAATTATTGATTAATTTATTCCTATTTTTTAGGTTAAGTTTCACAAAAAGAAAAAAACTAAGGTATTCTAAGCTCTTTCTGAAATTCTTACTACATACTTTTTATTTGACAATGGCAGGAAATCGACCTTTTCATGTTATCTAATGAGAATTCTGATCAGGCAAAGTCAGTAACTCGAAAAAACCGCATATTTAACTGTAAAAATACTTTAGAAAAATTTTCATAGAGTTTCAACATTTAGAAGAATTGAAAAAAAAATGAACACATTTTACACAATTGCAACACTTGCAAACATTACAAAGTGAACATTTGAAATTTAGATAGGAAGTTAGACGATTAAAAATTGTATCTCTGTAATTCTTGAAATTGAGAACGAATTCGTAACATGAATAAAATTTTGGAAAATTTCATTAAACTTCAATTTGAGTACAATAATCTCTAAATAAAAATCAATATAAACAGAAATTTGAAGTTTTCCACTTAGTTTATGAAATTTCTTTTAAACTTACACTTATACATTTATAAATAAATATTTTAGATTTTGTATCATGAAGAAAAATGCAATGATTTTCGTTATAAACTGATTCGTTTCTAAATTATTACGTTTATAAAACGAAAAAAAGACAAAATTTTATATTTCCTAATATCTTGCTTCTCAGACGATGAAATTTCAGATTTATTAAATTTGGAATACATGAAAGTCAGATTTTTTTTTAATCGAGACAATTCAAATTTCAAAATTTCCAAAGCTGAGAATTATTGAGATTCTCACAATAACTCCTCACACTTGATTTTCATATATTTTGATTTCGAAAATCAAATCAATGAAACATCGGGATATGAAATACGAATCTATAAACACAAATTCATTGAATTCCCGAAAATTTTGCATAAAATTTTTCTGACCACTGAATTGTCAATATAAAGTTGTCAAAAAAAATTGTTGCAATATTTTTCCATGAGTTTCAAACTTGCTTTCCGGTGATACACCGAATTCGTCAATGAATATTCCAAATTCTTTTATAATTATTTTTTAATAAAACAATACACTACTAACAATTTTAGAGCTTTTTATAATAACGGCTACTGATATTTATAAATAATCTGCATAAAATGCATTTTGAAGTTGAACTTGTTATTAAAGAAATTATTATTTGGTAAATAATGACGAGTAAAATTTTTTTGCACCAAGTTCGTAATCTAAGAGACTTCACAATAATTGCAGTTAATCTAGATTGAAAATAATTGAATATAATTTAACTCGTCCCATTACATTCGTACATATTTGTAGGGGAAAGTAGGGCAATGACGGCCATAGGGTAATGGCGGACATCACCATTTTCGGTACTTAAAATTGACGTAGGTCTAAACCGTTTACTGTGACAGAAAGCTTATTCCATAAGCTTGTTTGTAAGTAGACGCTGAAGTGTGTGGATTTATTATAACTTGTAGTTCCAGACCAGTGCCGATACGTAACTATCCGAAAGTTTTATAAGGTGTTCAAAATATCGATTATTT